>MCJB01016039.1:142057-259057 GCA_002018475.1 Nicotiana obtusifolia
CCCCCCACCCCCCCAGTGTTCGAATGCGAAGAATGCGTATTTGAAATTTTGAAGTTTTACACCTTTGAGGATTCCACTAGTCAATTGCTAGATAATCTTCAGTTCAGTAAAAAAATTCACTTCCCCTTAGGAATTTATGCTATCGAGCCAAAGATTATCTAACAATCCCCTAGTGGCTTGGACTTGTGAACGGTCGGGTAATCTTTGTTTGATAGCAAACTTAACTTCCCGGTAGGAACTTTGCTATCAAGCAAAAGAGTATCTAAACGCTCCGGAGTGGTTCTTCGCTTGTGTGCCTTATCGTTAAAAGGTCTTATTGATATTGTTGAAACTTCCTTCATAGTATGTTTTTCCGTTGTTGCCTCGTTAAAAATCTTGCCAGAAAAACTCAATTAGGACAAAAACTGGAAGAAGGGAAAAAGAGTGCAGCACATACTTTCAATACAGGTGATGTTCATCAGCAATAGTATCTCTTGAGCTGTGCCATGTTCCAGTTGCTTGGCAACTTTTCTCCATCCTAATTCTCCAACTCGTATAATCCTTTCCCGGCGATAGCTGAAACCCGGTAAGGGCCTTCCCATGTTGGACCTAGCTTCCCTGTATTGAGTTCCCGGGTGTTTTGAGTCACTTTCCTTAAAACCAAGTCTCCCACTCTGAAATAATGGAGGTTGGCTCTTCGATTGTAATATCTTTCTATTCTCTATTTTTGAGCTGCCATCCTTATATGTACCAAGTCCCTGCATTCATCGAGCAGCGCCAAATTGACCAACATTGCTTCATTGTTTGCTTCTTCATTTGCCCGGAAGTATCTCAAGGTAGGCTCCCCTACTTCCACCAGGATCAAGGCTTCTGATCCGTACACAAGGGAAAAGGGGTCTCTCCCGTGCTCGATTTGGCCGTTGTTCGATACCCCCAAAATACACCTGACAGTTCCTCAGGCCATCTGCCTTTAGCTGCTTCCAATATCTTTTTGAGATTTTGTATAATCATTTTGTTCGTTGATTTCGCTTGACCATTTGCACTCGGATGATAGGGCGAAGATGCGATCCTTTTGATTTTCAAGTCTTCAAGAAATTTTGTGACCTTTGCACCTATAAATTGTGGCAGGCTATCTCTTTTGGTATCCCAAATCTGCAAATTATGTTCTCCCATAAGAAATCCACCACTTCACGTTCACCGATCTTCTGATAAGGACATGCTTCAACCTACTTAGAAAAATAGTAAATTAAAATTAAAAAAAAACCTTACCTTACCGGGGGCTAGCGGTAGTGGTCCAACAATATCCATTCCCCACTTCATGAATGGCCATGGAGCCAAAACTGAATGCAATAGTTCTACTGGTTGACGTACCAACGATGCGTAGCATTGATACTTATCGCATTTTTGAACAAAAGTTTTGGCGTCTTGTTCCATTCGGGGCCAATAATATCCTTCCCTTACTTATTTTAGTACTAAGGAATTTGCGCCTGAATGATTCCCGCAGATCCCTTCATAGACTTCTCACATAACATAATTAGCTTCGAAGGCTCCAAAACATCGGGCCAGCGGGCCTTGGAAAGATTTCCTGTACAATTGACCTCCTTTGAAACTATATCGCGCTGCCTTAGTACATAGCGCCCAGGATGCCTTGGGATCTTCAGGAAACTTTTGTGCTCGAGGTAATCAATGATCTCATTCCCCCATTCCCAGACCAAATTAGTCGCATTTACCTCGTAGTAGCTATCTTCATCCAGAACTGAGTGCATAAGCTGTACGACCGTACCGGAATCCGATCCCTTCATTTTCGTAGATGAGCCATGGTTAGCTAATGCGTCCGCTTTTGCATTTTCTTCCCTCGGGATATGCGTAATTGATCATTCTCGAAACGAGCAAGAAGAGCCTGAACTTTGATTGCGTATTGCTACATGCGTTCCTCTTTGGCTTCGAAGATCCCGTAGACCTGATTTACCACCAACTAGGAGTCGCATTTGATTTCTATAACCTTAGAATCTAGTCCCTGAGCCAATTCGATCCCTACAATGAAAGCTTCATACTCGCTTCATTGTTAGTTAGAGGAGCCGTTCTTATGGCCTGCCTTAGGGTTTCTCTCTCCGTCCGTAAATAGGGTCCAAACTCTTGATTTTAATTATGACACCATCACTGCTTCTTTGGTTGCCAAAGGTACCAATCCTGGACTGAAATCGGCCACAAAGTCGGCCAAAATTTATGACTTAATCGTAGTCCGAGGTTTATATTCTATGTCAAATTCACTCATTTCGACGGCGCACTTGGCCAGCCTACTCGAAAGTTCGGGTTTATGAAGGATATTTCGCAGGGGAAAGGTGGTCACCGCAGCTATCGGGTGACATTGGAAGTAAGGCTTTAGCTTCCGAGCAGCGACTACGAGGACTAAGGCCAACTTCTCTAGATGTGGGTAGCGAGTTTTTGCTCTCGTTAAAATTCTACTAACGTAATAAATGAGATATTTCGTACCTTCATCCTCACAGACCAAAATGGCGCTTACCGCTACCTTGGAGACTGCTAGGTAGATTAGTAGTTTTTCGCCTTCCTCCGACTTTGAGAGCAACGGAGCACTTGATAAATACTTTTCAAATCCCTCAAAGCCTGGTGACATTTCGGGTTCCATTCGAAATTGTTCTTCTTTTTGAGTAACGAGAAGAAATGATGGCTTTTCTCTGAAGACCGGGAAATAAAGCTGCTCAAAGCAGCCAATCGCCCCGTGAGCCTTTGCACCTCTTTTACGCTTGATAGCTAGTTTGGAATGTCCTCGATGGCTTTGATTTTATTGGGGTTAACCTCAATTCCCTTTGTGACACTAGGAATCCTAGGAACTTGCTGGAGCTGACCCCGAACGCACACTTCTTGGGGTTAAGCTTCATGTTATGCTTCCTTAGAATGTCAAAAGTTTCTTGCAAGTGTTTAAGATGATCTCCTTCGTTCAAACACTTAACAAGCATATCGTCTATTTAAACTTTCATGATTTTCCCTATTTGCTTTTCAAACATTTTGTTCACGAGCCACTGATAAGTGGCTCCAGCGTTCTTTAGCGTTAAGGGCATCACATTTATAGCAATATGTGCCGAAATTCGTTATGAACGAAATTTTTTCCCGATCCTCCAGGTTCATCTTAATTTGGTTGCACCCGGAGTAAGCATCTAGGAAACTCATTAACTCATGCCCTGTAATTGCATCAATCATTTGATCAATGTTCGGCAATGGGAATGAGTCATTTGGGCACGCCATATTTAAGTCCTTATAGTCTACCAACATGCGGAATTTATTCTTCTTTGGAACTACTACTATGTTAGCTAGCCGGTCTAGATACTTTACCTCTTGGATTGAACCGATATCAAATAGGTGAGTTACCTCTTCTTTGACGAATTTGTTTCTGGCCTTAGCAATAGGACATTTTTTCTATCTTACCGGAGGAATGCTGGGATCCAAGCTCAGCATGTGTACGGCCACCTCCGGCAGGATACCTGTCATATCCGTATGCGACTACACAAAACAATCGACATTAAATTTAAGAAATTCAATAAAACCAGACCTTAGTTCGGGGTGCAGTCCTGTCCCAAGTGAAATTTCCTCTCCAAGAACTTTCGAATAACGCGACTTGCTCAAGCTCTTCCGTTGTGGATTTTGTTGCGTTCGTCTCTTCTGATACCTGGAAATACATTGGCCCCTGATAAGATTCTGGTGCCTCTTCCCCCTGATTGGCTTCACTTGACCCGGGAGAAGGCGTCGGTTCCTGCAATTGCTATGCCGCATGCTCCTTCCCTTTGCTACTGGAGAGCGAAATTGCATTCATCTCCCTTGCCTCCAGCTGGTCACCTCTTATTTACTTAATTTCCTTGGGAGTTGGGAATTTCAGCAACTAGTGATATGTTGATGGCACAACCTTCATCTTGTACAACCATGGTCTTTCCAGGATAATATTGTAGCCCATATCACCATCCACCACCTCGAAAAGTGTCGTCTTCATCACCCCTTCGGCGTTCGTGGGCAGCATGATCTCTCCTCGGGTTTTCACGCTTGCTAGGTTAAACTCAGCGAGGAGTTTTGTGGCCTAAATGATGCTTCCGGTGAGCTTGGGTTGCTCAAATAACCTCCATTGTATAATATTGGCTGAGCTCCCTGGATCCACCAAAACACGTTTGATTTTAAAATCTAATACATTTAAAGAGATTACCAATGCATCGTTGTGGGTAGCAACAATCCATCTGCGACCTCCTCCATGAAAGTGATGTCATCTTCAGCGACTTTCTGGAGCCTCTTGCTGTGGGTTACTGACACCTTTGTCTTTTTTGCCGCCGAGAATGTAACCCCTTTAATCTCGTTTCCCCCGAAAATCATGTTGATCATCAGGAGGGGGGATATTCTCCTTCTTTTAAGAGCTCCATCTTATCACTATTGCGACCATAATTTTTTTTAGCCCGGTCACTTAAAAATTCCCTGAGATGGCCATTTTTCAGCAATGTCGCCACCTCTTCGTACAGGCCGGCAGTCCCTAGTACTGTGACCATTTGTCCCGCGGTATTCACACCATAAATTAGGATCCCTCTGATTGGGATCAGATCTCATTGGCTTTAGGAACCGTGCTTCTTTAATACTCCTTATAGACGATACCAACTCTACTACACTGACGTTGGAGTTATATTCTAAAAGTCTTGGGTAGGAAAAATCTTGAGAACCTAACATTTCCTTGTCCTGTAACGAGCTGTTGTTCCGGCCAACCTATCTGCCGACCAGAAACCTCTGTCGCGTCTTTCGGCCCGTTCATATTGTAGAAACCGGTTCCTCGAAGATCGTCGATCTGTTTTGAAATCGTCTTTTGATTTCTCTTTATTCTGCTCCCGATACTGACCCTTAACCAATACCGGGAAACCGAGCTCATCATCCTTAATCCTTATTTTTGACTCATACCGGTTGTGAACATCCGTCCAAGTTGTCGCTTGGAACTCGAGCAAGATTTCTTTCAACTTTCGGGAAGTAGATTCAAACCCTTGGTAAATGCTTCAGCCGCCCATTCATCTGGGACAGCCGGAAGCAACATCCTTTCCTTCTGGAACCAGGTTACAAACTCCCGCAGCAACTTGGACTTTCCTTGTGCAATCCTGAATATATTGGCCTTTTGGGCCTGTACCTTGGTGGCCTCAGCATGGGCCTTAATAAAAGAATCTGCGAGCATCTTGAAGGAGTCTATGGAATGCTCGGGCAAAAGCGAATACCCCGTCAAGGCTCCCTTCATAAGAGTCTCTCCGAATTTCTTCAGCAAAACTGACTCGCTCTCTTGGGGAGCTAAATCGTTCCCCTTCATCACCGTTGTATAGGTGGTGATATGCTCTTGAGGATTTGAAGTCCCATTATATTTTGGCACATCTGGCATTTTAAACCGCTTCGGGATCAATTCTGGTGCCGCACTTGGTTTGTACGGCAATTGAGTGTACCCCTTCGAGTCCGGCCCTTTTAGCACTGGTAGTGCGCCCCGAATTTGGTCCATGCAGGTGTTTACTTCCCTCGTAAATCGTATGAGTTCGTTTTTAAAGGTATCGCTCTCGTTGTTGTTACAGGATCCGCTCCGGACGGCCCTATCAAAGCCGACCTCGCCCCTCGGGTATTGTTGTCGACCCTCTGTGTTGTTTAATTTGTGGGAGCACCGGGAGGAACTGGATCTTATCCTTTCCCGTTTTTGGAAGCACCCGATAACGCCTACTTCAGCTCTGTCATAACATTATCCTACCGTGTGAGATGGCCTAAAATGGCCTCCTGTTGCTCCTGCAAGACCGTTACTGCTTCGATGACGTGCTCTTCTTCAGCATCATCAGGAGTCGTCCCTCAAATGTGTCACGGGTACCACTAACTGAATCCTCGTGCTGAGGCTGATTTCCTCGGGCCTCAAGGTTGTGTGTGGTTTTAACACCATTATCTACCATTTTCTATGATTTGTTGCTAAGAACAAATAATCAAACACGTTAGTAAAAGAGGTAAGGACCAACTTAATTACACAACTGTCTAAGCCGCACGGTGGGCGCCAAACTGTTATGTCCGTAAGATGATACAATTGAATTTATACGTGGTTTGTAAACAAGTGAATTAATTTGATCCTAAAATAATAGATGAATTAGACAAATATATAATAGTTAGCCTTGAGATAGAGATAAAATAGCAGAAATAGTAATTTCTGGAGCAGGGCTTCCGGGGACAATAGCAACGATATCAGTAAACAAGAAGACAAAATTATATTGAGCTTTGAATAGAGTGTAGCATATGTTTGTCAGAAAATTAGTGTCCTTTACAATGATAATAGAGCTCACTATTTATAGCTGCACCTAGGGAACAAGGTCCTAGGATCAAGCCCCTCTTTAATGTCAATTATGAGGGCTATTGAAGAATGTGTAACTACAAGCAGTGAATGTCATATTCCTTATAACGGGCGGTGTACTTAATGCTCTAGATATTCCTCACTAAATGCTATCGGGTGGGAGACATTTATTTCATCTTTATGAGTATCATTCTCTCTGGTAACAGATATATCGTTGCCTTTGGATTCAATTGTCTGCTGTCTTTGGCTCCACGTGTCACTTCCCCATGCGATCTTTTAATATAAACATATTTTACCTTATACAGTCAATTGTACAGGAAATTTGTCCAAGGCCCGCTTGCCCGATATTTGGGAGCCTCCGAAGCTTATTATGTTATGCGAGAAGTTCACGAAGGGATCTGCGGGAATCATTCGGGCGCAGATTCCCTAGTACTAAAATTAGTAGGGGCAGGATATTATTGGCCCCAAATAGAACAAGACGCTAAAGCTTTAAAATACAATAAGTGCCAACGCTATGCAGCATTGGTACATCAACCAGCAGAATCATTGCATTTAGTTTTGGCTCCATGACCATTCATGAAGTGGGGAATTGATATCGTTAGACCACTGCCGCCGGCCCCTGGTAAGGTAAGGTTTCTTTTGATTTTAACCGACTATTTTTAGAAGGGTATTGAAGCAGGTCCTTATCATAAGATCGGTGAACGTGAAGTGGTGGATTTCTTGTGAGAGAACATAATTTGTAGATTTGAGATATCAAAAGAGATAGCCTGCGACAAAGGGCCACAATTTATAGGTGCAAAGGTCACAAAATTTCTTGAAGACTTGAAAATCAAAAGGATCACATCTCGCCCTATCATCTGAATTTCTCATCTTAATTCTTCCATTAAAATTTTTAGTTTTAAACTTTAAAGAATTAATTGTTTAGATTTTTTGGTTATCTATTTGTTTCTTTTGTTGCACTGATTCTTTAGTATTTACGAGATTAGTGTTTTATTATTTCCTATGAGATAGTTAGTAAGACTAGATTGTTGAATGTCTTATTCCTTACTCCTACTAACTTATAACTCTGAAAATTGAGATTATTCATTGGGATTTTCAAAAGCAAAAAAAATTTTCTTTTCTAAAGTTGAGATTCAATTCCTTTCTCTTAACAGTATGATCATGATTTTTTTAATAAAAATATAAAAAATTTATATGCTTTTGATTATTATTGGATAAACCGATAATCGAACTGATAAGAATTGATAACCGACTACCAATATCCAATAACTGATATCTTATCGATTCGATTATTGATTTAGCATATTTATAAATAGATAACATTTGCTGCCAAACCAAAGCTAACGGACGGACGCTTACCCCTATCCAAAACGCCTACATAGAACAGTGAGAGTATTATATGTGGTCCCACGCAACCCATGTGCCCTCCTTCTGTCTCCACCAGCTCCTGCCGCTCAATCATTAGACTCCCTCCCCCCCAACCCCCAACCCAGACTCCCCTTGCCCTGTTCCCCCTCTTTCCCTCACCCTTTCCTCAATTCTGTATAATTGAGTTTTTGTAAGGCTATCCCAACTACAGTCTTTATGTCGACGTCGGTCGAAGCTAACGGCGCTACACTTACGCAGCAACACTCTTCTGATGCTGGCAATAGTGGTGCTTTGGTAGTGAAGAAGCCGCCGGCAAAGGACCGTCATAGCAAAGTCGATGGACGAGGAAGGCGTATAAGGATGCCAATTGTTTGTGCCGCTAGGGTTTTCCAGCTCACTCGCGAGCTAGGTCACAAGTCCGACGGTCAAACCATTGAATGGCTGCTGCGTCAAGCTGAACCCTCGATTATCGCCGCCACTGGTACTGGTACTATCCCTGCTAGCTTTTCAACTCTCTCCGTTTCGCTACGGAACTCTTCGGTTTCTTCTTCTGTTTCCGCTCCGCTTGATTACAAGTCGTCATCACAGCCATCGATTTCTCCGGCGCCGTTTTTGCTGGGGAAGCGTCTGCGTCCCGAGGATGACGACGGGAGTGGGGACAAGGATGACGCTAGTAACGGAGCTACGGTTGTGGGACCTACCGCTGGGTTCTGGGCTGTTCCAGCTAGGCCAGATTTTGGCCAGGTTTGGAGCTTTGCGCCGCCGCCGCCGGAGATGGTGGCGCCGACACATTCATCGGCAGCGAGATTTCTTCAGCAACAAATGGGAGAGGAGTCGGCTGCTAGATTAGGGAATTACTTTCCTATAGCTCAAGGGCACCTGAATTTGCTAGCTTCTCTATCGGGTTCCGCACCGCCTTCTTCTGGGAGAAGAGACGACGACGGAAACTGAAGATATGAAATATTTTCTGTTGATGATATGTATAAATGTGTATTGTTGTTTCCATAGACGTGACATTGTTGTTAAGTCTTTAGGGGTTAGGGTAGTGTAGCGAGTGAGAAATGGAGCTAGTTTTTGTGCAATTTGTTGAATTATTGCTAGTATTAGAGTGTTTGCTTCGTTGCATTTGTTTGGGTTTCAATTCTTAAGAAGAGACACAAGAATCAAGGGAGTTTCTTGTGATGAATTTGGTGGGGATTTACCACCACCATAGGCACAGAACCTCTCAATAAGTGCTTGACCATTTCGTTTTAATGGAGATTGGAGAAGATAGGTGTTGGTGTGTGGACTACGAAAACCTGTAGTTCTGCATGAATGTTTTGTAATGAAACCGTGGAGGTTTCTGATGAATTGAATTCTGTAATTTGTTGAAACTATCAGCGTGAGATAATCTTTCAGATTCAAAAGAGTGCTATGGACTTTGTTCAGATACATTCTGTTTCTTGATTGGATGATGTTTTTGTATGTGTGTGAAGGTTCACTTGCTACTGATTAAGTGATACATGAAAAGGTGTAAAATGAAATCAATGGAGCACTGTAATTGTTTTGTAATATTTTCAAGAGTCTTGATTGAACATGTTAAATGCTTTTGATGTCGATTAGCTGATTTTGAATCTCAGACAGCACTATATAAAGGAACAGGAGAAGGAAACCTTGGATATCTGCAATTTATGTTTTTTAATCGGTGTATGGTAAATAATTGTGTATCAGGATTGATATCTGTTCTATAAACTTGCAGTTAGTGTCACATTTTGAAGTGGACAAGCTTGAGTTTCAACTTGAAATTTTTTTTGATGATTTCTAGCTACCCTACTCTCTGTTATTATCTTCATGCTATGCATTTCTCGGTAATAAGAAGACTAGACTTCTGAACCTAGTTGTTAAACTGATGTAATATTCCTCATGTTTGCTGACTCACATGCACTTTTTATTATGATGTGCTATTTCAACTTGGAGTATGATAAGAATCATACTGCAGCATGCTGTAGTATTTTCTTAAGTTAGTTGGAGAATTAACCTGTCAAAAAAAAAAAAAAAATTCTGCTCTGCCCTCTGAGATTAAGGATACATTATAGCTTTTTGCATTAGATTTCATAACATTTACATTATGTCTATTTAGTGATTGTAAAAGATTACATGGCTGAAAGATAGGCTGATATTTAGAGGATCGCTTGAGATTGCAAGCAAGTTCCACCTCCTTACTTAAAGGTTAGATGTAGGATATTTTACTGTTTACCTGTGATGAAGAAACTCTAAGTGAATAGACTACTAACTTGTAGATTTCTGATTGAATTGTTAGTCTTTCAGTGGAAATCTGCTTACGTTCTGAAAATAAATTGGTGAAACAAGATCAGATTGAACACTCCAACTGACATTTGCAGGACTTGCGAAATGCTTTTCGACTACCCTAAGGACTTCTGGAGGTAATGTCCTTTTAAGGGGGGAAACAAATGGTAAATCTTTATAAATAGTTTTGCAGATGCTAAGAGATTGTTAATGCTTTGAGCTTTACGTGGTAATTTCTTGTTGAAATCTTAGAATCTTAAGAGGGTATGGAACATCAGTTTTTTAATTTGGTCCCAAGAGGAAAGAATGATTTGCTAAATCTGGTTGTTCTTATATGGAATTGAAAAACAATTTCTATGCTTGTTAATAATGCTGGCTGAGAAAAAGAAAAATTTATGTTCGTCTTGGAGACATGTAGGTAATTCTGGTTTCTGGTACTTTGGATCCTTTAAATATGGTTCTGCAGGGTATTTTTCCTTCCTTTAATTAACTGAAGGCACGCTTTCACTGCGTATCCCTATGGGGCAGTATCAGGGTGATCCTCCTTTACAAACCAAGACACTATTTGCAGAATTCATTGTCTTTCCTCTTTTTCGTGATGATTGCTAAGAGATTATTAGAAGAGGGCCTGCAGATACACCGTCCTAACTCGATAATCGATATGTTGGCTAGATTCTTTCTACATTAGCCAGTGGAAAGGGTACCCATTCAGTGTCACAACTGGAAATATGTGGTTAGCAATAGAAGCTTCAGAGTATTAGACTTTGTTGAATCTGGACTCCCTTTGAATTATGTCTGCTAACTGCGACATCTTTGCATCAATCCTTCTTTGTAGCCGGGTGATATTGTTGGTTCAAATAGTTTATTGAATTTAATTTAATTAGCAACACCTCTTTGTTCATATATATGCTATATTAGAGTGAAAATTTCCAATATTCTGGGCCAACCTCGGGGTTTGGCTAGAAATACCCAGCCATTCCCTTAGATTTTCCTTGCGAAATCTTGAATTATCTTATTGTTACACCAGTGAGGTTAATCCGTTCTATTTTGGGAGGAAATAATCATAAACCTTAGGTACTAGGTGGGGATTAAGAGCCCGTTTGGCCATGTAAAGTTTCATTTTTTTTCGAAATCAGTGTTTGGCCATAAAATTTTTAATTTTTATTCAGATCACTCACAAAAATTCAAAAATAACTCAAAATTCAGTCCAAACATTACTTTAATTTTTAAATATTATTTTTACTTGAATTTTCTTTTTCCGGAATTTTACAATTCTTATGTCCAAACGTCCACCAAGTCATTAAGGACACACTGTGAAATAATTGAAAGATGACAATATATATCACTAAGTTTTTGACGAATATTATATTATGAACCCATAATCTTAAAAGGTGAAGAAAATAAAAGTTGAAGACCGATCAAATAAAAATTATGCATTCACGGATACAAGTCAACAGTGTTTAGCACCAGCCGCCAATAGATGATGTAGTGCATCATTAACTTGTAGATAGGGATGAAGAAGTAAGAAATCCGTAATGGAATTGAGTCGCTAATTGTTTTGACTTTTGCGAGCTGTATTTCGTGAAATGTGCTAATACAGGGTTCTGATAAGCAAGCTACTTGTGCAGAATATGACTTGAACAATAAGGTATTGGTTGAATGTAAATGAGGACGATAATTTCAGTACTTACCTTCAACCTTAAATCTGT
The DNA here is from genome assembly GCA_002018475.1 of Nicotiana obtusifolia. NCBI lineage: Eukaryota > Viridiplantae > Streptophyta > Magnoliopsida > Solanales > Solanaceae > Nicotiana > Nicotiana obtusifolia. The sequence goes on from MCJB01016039.1 coordinate 153,743, forward strand.
ATGAACAATTCTACATTGTAAATTTGGTAGCAATTAAAAGCTAAGAAGATAAATAACTATAGTGCCAACGGATTGACTAGTGATGAAGCATGGGAGAAAAACCTGGAGTTTTGAGGTTTGAATCCAATTCCAAATATGGTACAAGCTTACTCGCATTCGTTTACCTCAATCAATAAATGACATGTCTCGTACACTTTTACCAATAGATTATAATTAATTAGTATATTTTTACTTTAATTTATAACTTTCTAATAATAGATTAGTATGATATGGTGTAACACTGAAGCGAGTAAATTTTTATCTACATCTGGGGTGTACATAGGTCGGATTGATTTGACAAAACCAAAGTAATTGTGTCGGGTTTTTAAATCTATAAATTAAATCAACAAAAGTTGGATTTTTCAAACTCAATTTTTTCGGTTTTCTCGAATTTTTTGGGGTTTTTCCCTGAAATTTTCATAGCAAACAAAACATATAACTTTTGCTCTAAATATTTTTTTGGTCCTAGTACGATACAACTATAAAAGGTATTACCTAAGAAAAACACAAACTAATGTGAGATAAGTCATGAAATTGTACTAAATAATCAACAATAAAGATAGTTAAAAATGAAAATGAACATAATCTAAAAGTACTCTAAGTCATGCTAATATAAGTACGACTAATAAGTACTAAGTATCAATTAGTTCTTCCCCTCCTTTTGTAGTTCTTGAATTTCATAATATACATGGTAGGGGTTCATGTAAAATTCCACATTAAATAATAATGAAATAAGAAATAAAGAAGCATTAATTACATGACTAAACAAGAAAAGAAAAGAGTAAAATTCACTATACCCCTTTAACTTTTAAGGGTTGGGAAATAATATCCCCCTCACGTTTTGATGGGAATGGGAATTCCCTTGTGCAGTAGTTTTCCGGTGAAATAATTTTTTTTAATAAAAATCTTTTCTTTTTTGAATAGATAATTTTTAGAATGACCAAGTTCTTTTATTATAGCCAAAAGCTCAAAATATGACAAATAATTAGTATCTATATAAGTTATGGAGTTCCCCTTTAGCCTTCTTTTTGCATAGTTTAAGATACGATGTAATGCAAAAACGCCTCCATAATGAATTTTCAAATGTGACATTATCAACTATAATTTCTGTTCAATAAAGATATTTTCAAAATAAGTAAAGTTTAATAATTGCTTTAGTACAATAATTTTAATATACAAAGAAAATATACAAATAAATTAATACTCATAGCAACAATTCTTTCATCTAATATATGTGCCAGAGAATTGACTATTTCAGTATATTTTTCCCTTCAAATTGAAATGCTAAAGCATCGGCGGTGAATGTGCGTTCACCATATTTCTTGAATTTTGTATGCAAGATTTATTTCTTTATTGCAGAAATTTTAACAACGGCCTCAATATAATAGAGAAATATCTTAAGTATTACAAACAAGAAAGATGAAATTCAAGTATTGGTTTGAACGATAAATATTATACTTCACCTTTGAAAAGATAGAGAGAGAGCAAAAAACTTTATTTTAAAAAAGAAACTCTCACCAAAAAATATTGTATAAGGGGGTTCCCTTTCCCATTCACAATGTGAGGGGAGGTATTGTTTCCCAACCTTTAAAGGTTAAGGGGGTAAAGTGTGGATTTTACTCATAAAAAAATAAGTTATACAGTTTAACTATCTAAATCAATGAAACTAAAAAAAATATCCAACAATATTATCATTCTTAGTATTGAATTGAATTTCTTTTGTTAGCATTAGTATTGATTTGGCTTTGGTTTAGGTTTTATTTGAGTTACTAACATTTATGGGTTATAAAACATATTGGATTATTCAAAAATTCTAAGTCCAAAGTCAAAATAATACATTAAAAGAGAGAACTATGAAAAAATTTAAGAAATATTTATAAATACATTACAATAAATATTATTATGTATAAAATATTTTTAAAACTTGTACACATATAATGTCGGATTGGTTTGATTTCATTTTGACTTTTTTAGTTAAAACCAAAACCATTTATGATCTGATTTATTTTCAAAATCAAACCAAATTATAATCGTCTTTATTCCGATTTAACTTAAATTATCGATTTGGTACAATTTGTTCGTTTGTACACCCTACCTACAATATTTGGTGTGAGCTCATGTGTTCCAACTTTGCAGGATGGACAAGTCGTCCAATAAATGGCCGAGGTGCGGCGCAAGCTTTATAGGATACTGCCAATATTTCTAAATAATTAATTGAGTAAGTAGGTGGATTAGATTAGAAGACTAATTCAACCTCCACTTAATTGAAAAACATTGTGATGTGATGAGTCAGAAAATATCAAAAAATAAATCTATACCATAACTTTCCCATAAGTCCTGGACTCGTGGTTTACTTTCAGTGTCGACATCACTACGCGGTAAACAACATAAATTATTAGTGATTGTTTTTTTTTAAATTAATTATCCTAACATAATTAATAAATGTATACACGCTGAAACAAAATTAACTTGATTAACACGTAGGAGTAGGGGCCATAAATACAAGGGGGGAGTCAAAACATTCCTAAACGAATCCTATTAACCTCTCCCTCGATAGGATTAAGAAATGGCATTGAATCCTAAATTATTTCCTCATGGGATGCCAATGCCATACCTTAACGAATTGTTTGTCTTCGCCAGCGATGTCGTTGACTTTGAGATCGATAGCATTCCTCGGTATTCATTGTGTTTCCTTAATTTTCATCTCCTTAATTGCTTGACCAAAATGCTGTTTTAGTTTTATAGTTAATGATGTTTGGGTTGACCTGCATTATTTATTTGGTTTTGCAGTTTAGGAGAAGTACAAGCAAAAGGAACCATCTACTTGTCCAATATCCGGATGGTCTTTGTTGCAAAGAACCCTAAAGACAACTTCATTGCTTTTGATATTCCCTTGGTATGTAGTGATAATCCTTCTAGCTTCCACTTGCCTGATTATGTAGGAAATATATGTTTTTTGACTCGTGTGGGAATGATTTCTGGGCCAAATTCTTCTTTACTTATTTAGATTTATCTGATACTGCAATGTGCAAGGGTTAATTAATGTCTTTAGGTTCCAGGATAACCATACTGCCCTCTTTCGTTTAACTATCTCAAAAAAATTCATGTCTTTTAAAGCAATTCCATATTTCAAGTTGTTTACTAGAATCTTGAATGAAGGTTTAGAGGTACTATACATTTGAATTTTCCATACTGCGCACGTGCCTATATCTGGTCGATTATTGTCTGTTTACTTCTATGTAGCTTCACATAAACATTATCGCTTTTCTTGAATACCCGCATTGAGAGAACAAAAAGTGTTGTCTATATATATTATTTGTTGGGGTTACTGTCTTAGATTAGTGTTGTCAGAGGCTGGCTTCAGGCAAGGTTAAGCCCTGAACATACGTTGTGCACTTCCCTATCTTAAGCGACGCTTGTAGGCACCAAGGCGTTAACGTGTGTGCCTCATTGCCCATCGGCTGTCATGAAGAGGCAACAGTAAACATTAACCATTTCACCTAATTGTTATTTTTCCAAATCTTTTTCTTTGTAATTGCTGTTTGGTTTTGCTACATGTATATTCTTTTATCTTTTCCATCAATTGCTTTTCTTCATAATCCTGTTTCATTTTTTGCTTTGCTGCATTTTTTTCACTTTTCATGTTTGACAACATTGGACTTGTGATGACTACCGTGAGGTGATCTGAGATGGTTCATAACATTTGGTTCAGATCAATCTTCTCTTAGTCGTATTGTGCTTCACAACTTGCGTATATCTCTGTTCTTGTTGCTGTGCCTGTGTCATACTGTGTGAGGTTGATCCGGCATTTAATTAGAGTCAATAGGTTCAAAGGAGGTGCAGTTTTATACATACACACGCGGATATACACACACACACACAAAAAAAAAAAAAAAATTATTATGTATGTGTAGACTAAGATCTTCCCGATTATACAACAACAACAACAAACCCAGTAATTTCCCACAAGTGGGGTCTGGGGAGGGTAAGATGTACGCACCCTTACCCCTACCCCTGGAAGGGCAGAGAGGCTGTTTCTGAAAGACCCTCGGCTAGAGAACACATAACATACTGTTTAACGATTTTAAAAAAAGGGCAGCCTGGTGCACAAGGCATCCCGCGTTCACGTAGGGTCCCGATTATATTGATACAAATTCGTGGGGATAGGCAACAAAACTTAGAACTGATAATTGCTTTTGCTGACCAATTGACTTCATTCTGCAGCTTTTTGTTCATGGTGAAAAATTCAACCAACCAATATTCTTCTGCAAAAACATTTCTGGATATGTAAATCCGGTAAGTAGAATAGATAAATTTTATTTATTAATGGGCAATGCACCCTGCTTCAGATGATTGATGCTAGTCTATTTCAGGTTGTACAAGCTGCTAATGGAAACACGGCACTTCCTCATTCGTTTAAGATTTTGTTCAATGAAGGTGGTTATGAGACTTTCATCCCATTAGTTTTTAAATTAATTGGAAAAGTGAGACGACGCTACCGACATTCAAGGGCAAAGCCTCGTGTAGATCCTCATCTAGTAGCACAAACACCAGTTGATGAGATGACTAGACATGCGTATGTCACGCTGCTTGCTCTTTGTACTATGAAATTAGATGATATCATCTTTCATTGAAAGTGTAAATAGAGATATTTCATACAATTCTTATTTTGGTTAACTTTGCAGTTATGTAGACCCGAACGATCCTACATTTATCTACTTGCAGCAGCCTAAGCCAGAGTTTAAATTCAGACGTTCTTCATACCAGTTACAGTCTGCCGAAACGTCTATATAGCTTTTGCTTCAGGTTAACTGGATAAATGCCAACTTGTGTGCAAGACACCTTGGGATCTCTCCATAAAGAGAATAATAGTGAGTTATTTTTGTATATATATGTTAGTTATACTCCCTCAAGTTCTTAATGAATATATACGTATATGCTAGTTTAAGGGGTGTAGTTCCTTGCACTAAATTAGTTGTGTAACGAACCATCCTCCCACATCACTGGATTGTTTGGCAGCTGCTATTTAAACCCTGTTGTTTTGGTGTTCTTCTTGTGAGAGAGAGAGAGAGAGAGAGAGAGATTGACTAGAGCATGTGTGATGTATATAAATCTTTTAAATTGTGAAGATATGAAAATAATTCAGATATCATTAAGTTGACATATGAGATACTTTGAAGAGATTATGGTAGGAACTAAAATCTGTAAAGAATAACATGTTCTTCGGTATTGGCGAAGATGTAGCTTCACTCTTAAATGGATCAGCAGAGGTCCCTTCTCCTGTGATTATACAACAACAACAACAACAACAAACCTAGTGTAATTCCACAAGTGAGGTCTGGAGAGTGTAGTGTGTAGGCAGACCTTTCTCATGTGATTATATGAAGTAAATATTAGTATAGTTTGACTTTCTCTTGACAAAATGAACATGTAATCTAATAATTGGCTAGCCCTTAGCGTGAGTATTGATAAGGTGAAGAGGGAGAAAAAAGATGTTCTACATGGTCATAGACTATTAGCATTTAGATTAATATTTCATCAAAAGAAAAAAAAATGGCAGAAACTATCTCAAGCAGTCATATACATGAAAAGATGAGGCAACAAAAGTGAGAGAAGGTGTACTAATTTCATTACTTTATGTTGAAACTGCTGCAGCAAGGCAAAGAAAAGTACATAATTTCACATCTTAGAATAAAGCAGTCCTTGAAGGTACATATAACAGACTCATATTATTCAAAAAAAAAGAGGGGTTTCCTCCAATTGATCTCCTTTCATCTGATCAACATGTCTTAGCTTTATCATTTATATGCAGCACATTTCTGAACTACAACCTCTGCAGTAGCAGTGAAAAGTAGCACAATTATAGCAAGAACAACTAGTTTGTAGCCTTGTGCGCATGCCCATTACTGTCAGTAAATTGCTTAGCTTCTCTATTTCATCAATTCCTTTAGTAGTAGAAGTATCATCAGCTAAAGGGTTAATGTCACTATTGGCTTCTCTAACGTGAAAGTAAAGTGCCAAAATCATCAACAAGATCACTGCTACCTTTTTTGCCATAGTATTAAAGTTCACAAGTATATGTGCAATGAAAAATCCCTGTATGTCAATGTTTGCTGCAAAACATTAGAGTAGTTATATATTAATAAAACGATCTAAACCTATAGGTTTGGCCGAATTGTTTAAAAGAGAGATGCCCTGGTTCGCCTCGACTAGGGAACGAAAGTTATACATATATAGAAATCTGCGTCATATGTTGTCGGCCGAATGGTTGCTTATGTGTCCAATGATAGATACCATTCAATCTCTTTAATTTTGCAATTAGACAGGTATAAGCAAGTCATTTGTGTGAGATGTATAGACCCCTCCGTTCACCAATCATGGCATCATAATTAAATTAATTTTTCAACGTGTGTGTATATATGTGCGTATGGATATATTAATACACTCAACTTCGGTGAGAATCATCGGAGTATATCTTAGAGATAATAAATTAGCAACTCATGAGTAGTCTAATAATGAAGAATGTGCACATATATTTGTTACCTAGAAAGATTCTTTGCCCTCTCATTATAGCAAAATAAAGACTCAAACCAATAAAAGGTCTTTGTTTTACATGCTATATACTTTGTAACGAGGGTACTCTTGGGTGATCAAAACGAAAATTCTCTCGAAAAAAGAACTTGATCGTAATAATATTGAGTAGCAAGTTTCAATCTATGATTTAAAAATACAAGATAAGTTAGAATATTCAATAAATATGTGTCTACTTATTGATTATCAAAAGCAAACCCCCAGCAATTTCTAGTCCAAACCTTGGACCATAGTTCTCGCTTGAAAAGCAATAATTCTTCTTCCAATTTCGTATATCGAATTGTATATATATATATAGAAGAGTTTTGTCTTTTTTCAAAGAGATAAAGTGACGCAACCTTTCAAGATAGAGTATTTAGTCATCGTTAGAATTTCAGGAGTTAATTACATAAAGAAATGAGACATATTTCAAAGTGGTTCAGACATAGCTCAACTGAAAGTTCTTGTGTGGTAGAAAAACTGGACAACTCATCATGTAAACTCATGATATGAAGATTACCGATTGGAACCTTATCCTCGTCTATCAGTGTGTCATTGTTCATGGCGATAGAAGGAAGGTCCTAACCAATCTACAAAATGGGATTAATGTTCAGTCTTGGTTGATTATACCTCTCTGTAGGGAGATGACTCCATTAGTTGTGGAGCACATATGACATTTCTTATACTGTTGAAATCCAACTTAAGTAGAGCTCCTTGTGCTCTAAAACTATCATCTGTCTGTTTGGAGTTATTCGCAATCAAAGGCAATTATTTATTGTGATAAGATCAGCTGCCTTCTTTAAGTATTTGACTTTCAAAGCACATGAGCTACCCTGTGTCATCTATTTGGGGGATTTGCAATCAATAATCAATTAATACGTATTTGTAATTTCTATCTCATACTTCAACTTAGTTACTCAATAATCAATTAAGTCGTTTTTTCAATTTCTATTTGTATTGAGCTAAGCACTAAAGATCTTGTAAGTCCGCCAAAACCAAGCGACAGTGGTTCAATTGATGGAACTTCCAAGGACTTTTTAGAACTAACTTTGAGCTGGAACGATCGATTGCAATTAGGTCTTTCAAGAGTTTTGTCAGTCGAAGCAAAATTTGCTTAGTCTTTGCCAACTTAAAGAATCGTGTGCTCAGAATAATCATAGGGAAAAAAATGTTCTACTCCTAAACTCAATGGACCATTTGGGTTAAAAACTTCATTTTTGCCGTTAGGAAAAGTAGCTTCCCTACATCCATAAACAAATAAGGCATTCCTCCTGTGCTGACCAAGCGCAACAAGAAATACAGCAACCATTAGCAGATGTCAGTTCAAAGTGAACTTTATTTAACCAAAGTATCCGTTCGTTGTTTTAACCAAAGTATCAGTTAAATACAACAAAATTGTTGTGTTTCCTTCTATAATAATCTTCGATAATGCACGGATCATAAGAACACCAACATAAGCAAGATATTTCTTTATACAAATACAAGCTCTTCCACCAAGTCATAAGTTTAGCCTCCCATGCGAAATCTATTTAACCAAAATATACTGCTACTATAGCTGCTTCACCAATTTGCCAGGAAAATTTACAGGCTTGTTTTTTATGCGATGTTGGACCTTAGGAGCTGTTCTCCTCTTTTACCTCAGCAATCTCTAAAGTTGCTTTTTGTGCAGCTCTTCTTCTGTTTTGAATCTGGCTAACATATTCCGCAACTATAACATGAAACTTGGGGGCCAGTTTACTTGTGTTAGAGACATTAAGTCCTGCCTTCTTCAAAGCCCGCGTCACATGCTTTTCAGCCTTCTGAAAATGAAGAGAGCAGTAGGAAGGAACTGTTGACCTCAATATTGGCTTCCCACAAAGTATGGGCCCCGTCGGCGAACTGCAAAATGAGCAACAACGCATCACAAATAAGTACCGGATGCCAAAACTAAACCATGCAAACAATTAACATTACACCTAAAGACTATACAAGCAAAGAGGACCATGTCACAGGCTGTTGTCCTACTACACTCCATGACTCACAACACAAGATGTTCCCTATCATACCTCGCGCCATGCCTCAGGGTGCAAGCAACCGCAACACCAGAGCATTGCATGGTCCTAAAGTGCCCAGGAGCCCATTGGCAATGGCACCAATGCCCTGCCGGCAGACCAACTGACAAGCCAGCACACACCACCAATTCGAGCAAGCTGTGAGCATATATATTATGCCACGCATAGCAACAAACAAGCACACGCGTGTCACTTCGAGGCAAGCAACCCGAACAGGCTGCTCGACCGGACTGCTCGAGATCTTGAAGGAGTCTGTTGGTATAGGCCTAGCTCCAGCTTTTTTCAAATACTATTGCTTGTACACTATAAAGGGGAGACTTGGCGTAACTGGTAAAGTTGCTGCCATGTGACCAGGAGGTCACGGGTTCGAGCCGTGGAAACAGCCTCTGTAAAAATGCAGGGTAAGGTTGCGTAAACTAGACCCTTGTGGTCCGGCTCTTCCCCGACCCCGTGCATAGCGCGAGCTTACTGCACCGGGCTGCACTATATTGCTTGTACATTATATAGTATAATTCTTCGGCGTAAACATGTCTACTCCTCTACTTGGATTTGTAAAATTGTTTTTTCAAGGAGAATCAAGTAGTCTTCAACTACTCAAAGCAAGTAAAATGAGTTCATTTAACTGTGACTCTAAATTTATACTAATCGCATGTTTGGTAGACGCATAGCAACCTCTAGCAAAAGTTTTTCTCTCCTCGTACACTTTCCACCAAGCAAATAAACAGTCCCCTGACAACTGTCACACTACATTCCTGCTATATATATCCATCAAAGGGAACTATTTAGTTTGACAATGGCTATCTGGATTCTCATCCTGCATTCTAGCAAAGGACGGATGGGAACAACAGAGCAGACAAAGCACCCAAGAGGGATTCTCCTATTCCAAGCCAAAACAGGATGGCAAACAGAACTGTTTAAAGACACGACGATGAAGGCATAATGCGAGGCATTTCGCGCTGTTAGAATATTGCGAATACGCTAAAATCCCAAAAGTTGAATAATGGACTTGGGATTTGCCCAGTAACTTCAACAAGAGGTGATTAAGGCTGAGTAATTTAAACTTTTGCAAGACGATAAGAGTGAGATAAGGGTACAATTCAACCTAAAAAAGAATTTAAATGACTACTGAAGGCGTTAAGGCACTACAAATATTTACAATTTTCCAAGTACAAAGGGGAAGAGTTACGAAATCCATTAGGGATGTGAAGATTCTACATGGATTAGAAGACGAAATTCCATCGTGGGACTCTTCCTAGGCTATAAACAGTCCAATTAATTTCAAATTCTTTTAAAGAGAAGCAATTGCCTCCAAGAAACAATTAATTTACACGTCAATTAATTTCAACTAAGTAAATCCAACATTAGAAGGGTGAGGGTCCCTTAATTACGGGTTAAGGATAATTTCAATGCTTAGGCATGATGTATTGCCTCCAAGAAACAAAAATGGAAGATATTGATGCCAGGAAACTCAGCACTTTAAGGTGTGGCAGGTAGGGGTTGGAGGTGAAGGATGTGAGATAAAAGGGAAAGAGAATGATGAAGTGCAGGGAGCACACTTACTTTAAGTGAAGCGGACAATTTACAAAAATTTAAGGGGGGAAAGTTTAGTGTATTGGAACAAAAACTCTAATTTCAAAAATGTCCAATATATAATAATGTCGATGTTAATCCAGCTATTCAAAGAACCAACTGATTCTCGCTTGGATCACTTTGCACATCATCATTTGACGCGCATGGTTCCACCCATGAAGCGATAACCCTAGCTACACATCATTTCATCAATTTTAGCAAAGCAAAGGCGTTTAATAAACCGACAACAGATATCAACAAAGAGTAAAAGGTTGCTTTTATTGGGTCTTTTTACGGAATCTTCGGACCTCCTGGCAAGTGTTTGGTCCTCATTTTTCCCGAGTATCCTAATGGGATTACCATGAAGCCGTCAATGAATCAGTGTCTCCTTCTATTAAGAAAAAGAAAGAAATCAGCGGTTCCTTTTATTGCAAAGCATGAGTTGCTGGATGCTACTTGAGGAGAGTTCTTTTATTTGGTTTCATTGGAGTTTAAATCACTAAACCTTCCCCGCAGGAAAAAATACCTTCCTGATCTCGTCAATTCTGTTTGGCAAGAACTGCACTGAAACATGGTCCTTTAATATGGTTGTGAGGATTGCACCAAGAGAAAGCCTCATTCTACTCAAAGAATCTGGGAATAGAACAACTTGGTTACAAGTAAAGGATCCATATATGGGGAACCAGCTAAAAGTGCAAGGAGACCGTATCAAAGAGTAGCACCAAATAAAAAGAAAGACAGATAATTTAAATTGGAGAATGGCAATTCTGGGCAAAATTGAGATATGAATATTAATCTGCATGACAAGAAAAAATTGACCCTGATAAGGGAACTGGAGAGAAATCAGGTGTGCATTGGCTGAATAATAAATTTCTTGCACCATATAGAGATGTCATCATGTCCCCGAGGAAATGGGGAGGCCTCGGGGTGAAAAACTTGAGAATGTTCAACAAGGCACAGCTAGGAAAATGGTTATAGAGATTTAAGACTGTGGAACAGCTTTATGGAGGGTTATGACCACAAAAAAATGTGGGACTGTGAAGGGGATGAAGGACTCAAAATCATGCAACCCTTCGGTTGAGGACTATTGAGAAACACCAATCTTTACAGGTGTACACTATGAAGAAACATAATGGATTGCGCAGACTTGGCGGCAATGTTACATATAGTGTATCGGATGACAGCAGAATTAGTTTTTAGGGTCACAGGTGGTTGGAGAAAACACGTAGAGGATCAGTTTCCAGAACATATATACAGTACTGAGCCAGAGAGATGAGAGAGATGGAATGCAGTAAATATGCAGGACACGAGATAGACAAGTTCACTCGGTTTGAGGCTCAGAAGTATCATGCGTTCTGAGGCTCAGAAGAACCTATAGATTGGAGGTAGCTGGATTCCAACTGAAATGCTCTACCGGCAGAATGCAAGATATGCTAACCAGCATATCTTGTGAAGACGGGATCGAGAGAGGTGGACTCTTTTCAATGAAGCTATACTACAGCAAAATGTTGCTAAGAGAGGACTCGGGCTTCCTGCACTTATGGATCTTGATTCTTAGGGCGCCAATGGCTGGTAACAAGGAGAATGATATTGACAGCTGAGAACTTGAGGAAGAGGAGGCTCAACTATGCTAGTCGGTGCTTCATGAGTAGTGCTTCATGGCTGGTAACAAGGAGAATGATATTGACAGCTGAGAACTTGAGGAAGAGGAGGCTCAACTATGCTAGTCGTTGCTTCATGAGCAGTGCAGCTGCTTGGGCAAAGAGTGGACCTCCTGTTACATTTCCATGTGGCACCGACTGTGGTCTGTGCTATTAAACTAGTTTGGAGTATAATGGACATTATTGGGCATGGTGAAGATGCCTACACAACTCTGCACTGGAAGAAGGAAAGCTTATGTAGGGCACAAGACATTATCCATCTACCTCTCCAAGGATAAAATAGGAGAGCTTTTAAAGGAATGGAGAATGCCTTTGTTTTCATATATGAGAAATCTCTCGTGGTCTTCTACCCGACTCCAGTTGCCCCACGGGTTCGAAACTCCGGGCATTATAGATCACCTCAAATGGGCCAGACTCATATCAAAATATTGGCCAAACTCGGAAATCAAGACGAGCTACAGATTTCCAAGTAAGAAACAACCTGGGGCAGATATTTTACCCCACTACTGAGATCCAAAGAATAAGTGAGAGGGAAGATAAGACAATAAACAAGACTGAACGAAAGGAGATGCCTAATGATGGAAAACAATGCATCAGGAGTAAGCTTCACCAGAAGAAGTAAGCTTCAAACTTAGCAAACGTCCCCTTTTCTTAAGAGGAATAGTATAAGTTAGAACATTTTATTAGTGAAGGTGGAGAAGGATCAGAAGCATAGATGAAATCACCCGAAAGAGCAATTTACATTAAGAAAGCAAACCTGAACTAACGAAGTCACTGAGAAGGGGTTGCGAAGTTCCCAAATTTCTTCCTGATAAGAGGTCCAAAGACAAGCAGCTAAGGAATTTAATCATCCTAGCGAAAGGGACTTAAAGAATATCAGGAGTTCATTCTTTGTTTCCTCTATTTCCACAGATGGAAGTGACATGGGAAGTACACAGCAGTCTGACTCTAACACTGTGAAATAGAGATATGAATATATCTTTTTTATGCTAGGCCTCTTTTGAGTCAAACACGTGAACCCACGGATGAGAGAGGATCAAAAGTCTGACTTGGAATGAAGGATAGATAAAAGCCTTTGGAAAGCTTTTTTTTAATCGTTAAATCCTTTGGAAAGTTTTAGGGCGTCGACATGGAAAATGAGGAGAGAACTAGAGGCTGTTCTGTAAAATTAAAGGCAGGAAGATGAAGGCAGGAAGAAAGCAATCAAGCTAAAAATTAGAATCTAATTGAGAAGAATGGAAACAAACATAAATTATGACAAGCACAAGAAGAAAGAGTTAGCAATTATAACTATTGAGTGGTGTGTTCATGAGGGCCTTACCAGTTTTTTGCTTCTTTTCTGTTTTTTGTTATCATTTGTCCAAGCGTCTTGGATTCAAATATTCAGTCTTTCTTGCTATCGAAATCTAAAAAAATAAAAAAGATAAATTGCATCCAATAGGATTTACCTGTGTGTACCAACTTGGTGCTTTTTGTATTAAAAGATAAAATCGATTAACTCTAATAAAAATATATCACCAGGTCCAATTGGCTGGTAGCTTTCTGAAGCATAAATGAGATACTTTAAGTCAGCAGATAATATAACGAGAAAGGCTCACGCCAAATTTCACGGCTTCACTCCAGGGACCCGAAACCCTCCCCCCCCCCCCCCCCCAAGAGGGTGCTAGGGGATTTCAATCTCAAAGGCTTCAGAATTGGAATGAGTTGTATTACGTGGTAAATCCATATAAATTTCATTTTGAGGAAAGGTGCATCTAAAAAGTTAGAGTTATGGTGATGGCTTATAGACAGAAAATGGTAATTCGACCTCTCAATGCCTTCTCATTGGGAGAAAGATTTTAAATGAGCATTTCTAGTACATGAAATAATGAAAGTTAATTAAACGGAAGAGGTAGCACAACGCGTAACGTGGCGCAGGTGTACATCACGAGTTCAAATGCTGGCTAGAAAACCAAGTATTTCTTATTTAAGGACATAGGGAGAGCCATTTTCCATCGTGTTTTGAAGCTGGAAAAATTGGAAATCTCTCCATTATCAAGAATTAATGATCACCACAGTTGAGAGTTTCTCCTTTATTTACTAAAAAGCATGGGGGCTATGTTGCTCGATCTCTCCGAAAATGTTGATGGGTGCATGTCGGATTCTCCAAAACTAGTGGATTTCTGGAGGATCAGACACGTGTGTGGCAGCTGTTTTAGACCGTCCGCACAACATAGCATGAAGGTTAGTTTTTAGGATTCAATTTAGTGCAGATTTGAGGTTGAATTTGGCGGAATTACGGGTTTAAATCATTAATGATGGTTAATATCATATGGAAGGTTTAAGCGTAAATGGGCCGGAACAAAATGAATAACAAGTAGTATCACCTGAAAAGAAGGAAAAGATAAATCCTACGAATCAGAACTAGATCCAATAGGCATACACCATGACATTAGAAAGTTAGAATTGCAGTACACAATTCAAAACAAAGCATAGTTACTGAGGGAGTGAACTCCAATGATCAAAAAACATTAAACTGGTAAACACGCACAACATGACCTAATCCACCTTAAAAGGATTTCAGAACATAAGTGAAGCCAACTACCTATAGTGCGTTTACTTTACCTTTTAACCTTCCAGAACCAAAATTACCCTCGCACACAAATTTTTGCTTCCTAGGTACGAGAGCAATTTTTGCACAAGAGTAGACTATTTCAGTAAAAGCTCACAAAATATTCCAGAAAAATAGAGAACCTCGATAAAATAGAAAATAATCACTACTTTAAACTAATTATGTAAGCTGCCAAACATCTCATCTTCAATAAAATAGTTCTGAAAATGGTGCTTGAACCTTGGACTACCCACGTTAGCAAACCTAATCTGTTAATTCTCATTCATTTTCTTGTGCAAGGTATGAGATCAAAAAGGTCAAATGTAAGTCGTAGTAGACTCTTCCTAATTGTAATTGTTTTTTTTGTTTTGGTCCACTTGGAAAGAGAGCAATAACAGATGCTTTAAAGACGTTAAAGTGCATATACTGCAATTGGGCACATTAGGCCTTTATATTGTAGTGTAAGGCTCGTATCCTAAACAAGTCTAAGACATTTGGACCTTTTCGAACATCTTTCATCGCAGTGACTAAACTTCAATTTGGCTCACATTGCTTTAGTTTCCCCCCTCTCTTGTCCCTATGTACGTGCATGTGTGGATGCGTACATCATTAGTCCATCTCATTCCCAATATTGTCTATAGTTTATGCAACATCTTGGACCCTGCCTCTTGGTTTAAAATTATTATTTTTTCTAAGGTAATGATTTATTAACCGAGTACCAAGATGTTACCAAAAGGTTACACAAGACTGCTGGGCATATCCATATAGTCAGTTAGAACATCTCCCTAGCTACTCCAGAAAATCCATATATTGGTCTATATAATCAATGAAGCTACTTTTACACCAATAAAGAAATGCTGTAACTTGTTTTTTACTCTAGAGATATGGTTTTTTTGCCCATCGAAACAAGCACTATTTCACTCTAGCCAACAAGCACTTAATTTTAATTTTTTTTGTTTTTACTTTACCAATCACCCAAGAAAAGGAAAAAAGAACACTCATCCTGCACCTTTTACAAACTTTAAAAGGCTTATGTCACCAAATCCCATTGCGATAGGCCAAAGAGACTACAAGGAGATTTTTATTCGGATGGAAACAGCAAAGAGTACATGATTTATCAAAGTTCATGGGCAAATTCCCTGGTCCTATTTTATTTCAATAATTCAGGTTGTTAACTTTAAGATAGCTCTTCTGGATAATTTGGCTTGGAGATATAGCATGGAAGAAGCCAGATAGTGACACTAAGTGATCACCTGCTAATATGAAGCAGATCAAAGATGGATCAGTGCTGTTGGCACTGATACTAAAAAAAAATGTGTTAATGGTGCCTCTACTGGTCCCTATGAAAAGGCATGATGAAAGGATGGGAACTTCATAAAGCAGCAGTTTAAAGGTTGGGAAGAGATGCAGGTTAAAGTTCTGGGATGATCATTGGAGCAAAGAAACTCCTGTTAGAAACAATCTGCCATTGCTGCTACGGTAACAAATGAAGCCAACAGAATTGAAACCAGGTGAATTCGAGAACGGAATGGTGAAAGGAAACCATCTTCACAGAATCCTTTCAACACATGGAGACAACTTTATTTTTAAGAATAACATGGAGACAACTTGAAAGCAGTGAATATAGCACTGACAAGATTACTTTTTAATGAAAGATTATATGCTGCTATAATATGGATTCTGGGACTGAAGGAAGACATTTCTTTTAAGGCTAAGGCGCTAAGCTAAAAATAGAGTAGAGATCACTCGAGTGTTCGCATACACCTTCTAATTGTAGAATAGGCGATTCAGTATAATCCTAGGGCTTCAGTACTTGAAGTTTGAGCAAATAGAAGTAGAAGGAACTCCCAATAACATTCATATGTAGTGCAAATCTGTCTAGGCGGCAGAGGACAATATATCTTGAGGCTACCGTGGACAAATGGCTCTTTAAAGGTTGTGTCTTTGTGAAACAGATAGATTGGATATATCGATTATGGGAATAAGATGAGACAAATGGAGGAAGAACGTGCATATGTGAAGTAAGGAGAATCATTGGCATGTGTTGGCCCTCCATGGAAGCAGGTTAGAAACAAAGATGAGAACTGAAAAGCATGCTGATAGATGCAAGCATTTCACGACAACGGCAATTCGGTGAATCATTTTGAACAAAAGTTCTGATTGCTTCTTAAATGGAAATAATAAGAGAGAGTTGACAAGCATCGATTCATAAGCACGCCAAAATTATCTGAGCTGGGCTCACACATTCATTGAGTAAGACACGATTACCAAACAGAATAATTTTCTTTTAATTAAGACACTACCAAAGCCGACCCCTATAACTTAGGATTGAGGCATAGATGATATATTGATTATTGAAAGCCATAACCAAACAGATTAATCAGTAAATGAACACAATATGCACATGCAAGAACGACATTAGCCTACTTATACTAACTTACAAGTCATAACGTGGTAATTAGCAGCTCCGGATACAGTGTAGGCAACCAATTTTACTCACTACAACAACAACTATGTTTCAGTCCCAAACAAGTTGTCAGTTCATGATGAACCAATCTCACTCACCAAAGGTATCATTTTCAAAAATATCAGCAAATTACCAAAAAATAGTTAGATTCTACATTAATAAAACTCCTTTTGAGTAAAAAGATAAGATTTTCTTTATTAGTTAGTAAAAAAATTATTAGATCCAGATTAGGCTAAGCAATAAAACATAAAATTAGGGGCATGAATTCTGCTTCAGAAACAATTCAGGAAGGACACATCACTGTGAATTACTCTCCGAGCAACGTATTTCTCGCGTTCATATCTTAATAAGCGCAACCAGCTATCAATTAGTTGGTATAAAAATTACTCCACAAAAGAAGAGACTATCTTTTTCCACTGTCAGCAGACTTCGCCTAGTAATCATACTCAGGCTAACTAAATAACAAGTAGTACTACATATTCCTTGAATTAATAGGTTTAACAAGTAGCAGTGCTATATATTCTAGGGTATGATAAGTTCAACCTACCTATTCGGAGAGACAGACATATAAAGCTTAGAAATATGTTTATGGTAAATGTGTAAAATGCAAAAACATAAATCTGTCAAACACAAAGTAGAAAAGAATAAAAAGCAAACCTTTTGATGGCATAATTGCAAGCCTTGTAGAGCTTCTGCTTGGAGTCCGACAATATATGCATATGACAAAACCTCGTAAGCGCCATTGCCTTCGACTTGCAGCCATGAACCCCACACGTATTGCTATTAACTGCATTATTGCCATTGTTGTTCTCTCCAGTTCCCCCTAGAGTGACGCCATCCTTAGTCTTATCTTCGTCTTCTTGAAAAGCGCTCGTTCCATACTTCCAGCAATATTCCCTGTGCTTAAGCTTCACTTCTTCCATTAACGCCCAGTAACAGTCTCTGTATATACGTTGTAGTTGCTTCGTTCGCCGGTGCCGCCGTTTGAGAACTTCCATTTTATGCAAGTACTTGGACTTGCCCAAAATTATGTCCTCCTCGCATCCGTCAATTTTGATCGGCGTTGAAGAGGAGGGACGGCCGACGGAATTGGCGCCGGTCGAGGAATTCGGGTCGGGCATATCGGAGTCTACTACGGAAGAGAGACGGGAATTGGTTGCTCTGTTGAGATTGTTGGCGTTCTTTAGGTCAATTCTGTTAGGGTTAAGGTTGGGATTGGGGTTTCCTTGACGGTGATTGGCGGTGGAAGCGACGGCGACGGCAGTGGAGGCGGAGGCAGGGGTGGTGGCGGTGGACTGAGGGGTCGCAGGGGGCATCTTCTGTGGACAGTGGGGTTATGATTTTGACAGCTTGTGGTTGATTTTGCAATCAGTTCAACGAATTTAACTATCAAAGTGCAAAAAAATACAGTACAACGCCGCAAATCATTCTTTTTTAAAGGAAAAGGATTTTGTAATTTGAAAAGAGAAATAAAATTAAGTATTTCAACTTATCAATATTTTATAATTCAATGAATTTAATAGTATCAAATCTTCTTCAGTATCTTACGATATGCCAATGCTAATATGACTTGATAGGAAAAAGTCTTTACGCACCTTAATTTTACAGCGATTTATTATCCACTTATTTTTATTTAAATTGAAATTAGCATTCCCTAAATGCTGACGTGTGAGAAAAATTGCAAATTATTTTCTTTGATGCGCATCAGCGGCTGGTTGTTTTAATTGTCTGGGTCTCACTTTTTCTATTAACACTGTATATTATTACATTTAGTATATAAATTATTGTGCTTTCGTTTTTTAAAATTATATTCCTTTTTCTTTTCTTTTTTTGCTTTTTTTTTTTTCTCTTTCTTCTTTTTCAACAGACCCATGTAGGCTTTTTCTTTTGTGTCACCTTTTTTTCTTTTAACTTTTGTTTTAAAAAAAGAAATGTTTCTTTTCTTTCCCACCTTCTACTTCAAAATGTCACACCTTTATCCATCTTCTACTCCATCACTATCATCACTTCCACCACCGAATAACATCGAGAGGTGCATTGTACCAAAGACTAAAAGCTCGTTTGGTACTGACCACGCCCAACTATATCTGTCAAAAGGTCTAACGTTCGTTGTAAATTCGGTTTACAAATCTGGAGTCGAATTTCACATAGAATTAAGATTTAATTACAACTGTTCGGTATTACTAAAAAATACAAGTTCAAATAATTTACTAGTTATAAAGATTGTAATTTTTATTTTAAACTAATTAATTAACAAATATTAAAAGAAGTAAAATTGTCAACTAACAAGATTAAAGGTTGGAGAACAGATTAAGGAGGTCTAGAGTTATGATTTTCCCAATTATCGGGATCCTTCCTGCTATGCCTTCTATAATTTCGCCAAAGTATTCTCTAGCGATCGTGAGTACTTCAGGTGTCGTAATTCTCTTCCGAGCAACTACCACAATTTACTAGACATATTCTTCCAAACTACGCTAGCTGGCACTAATTCACTGCTCACTAAGATCGCGTCAAGGTTTCGTTATTCCTAATCCCACCTTTAAACCATCCATATTGATTCCTCGCATACGTTAAGAGTGATGTTGTTCAACAACTACCTAAATATGTACCATTTTCCAAGCAATACATATTAAATAGGCACAATCAATTGATGGTCATTCAATCAACAGCAATAAACACGTAGTTGAACAAGTAGAGAAATCCAATGACTCAATTATATAAAAACATAATAAGACTTCATCCTACAAAAGGTTCCATAAAAACCCTAAATAACAAATTAGCTATTCATAATAGTATTCAAAACTACAATACTAGAATTCATAACGAATAATAAAAATAGGAAGAAGGAAATGAAAAACTCGTAGAAGAATTCTCCGTCTCGCTCCTAGCATGTTCTTGCCTCCTTAGGTCGAAATCCCCTCTCAAAAACATCCTCCCTTCTTAGACATGTTTAGGGAATATTTATAGGTTAGGTTGAAGTCCTTGAGTCCAAATCGGGGTCGGAGTTTCACGCGCTTTTGATCACTGTGCTATAGACCTTGCGAGGCCAAGCTTATAGCGCGGTCAGCCTGGCTACGGAGCTGGCTATGCCTGGCTTGTAGCGCGGTCAAGCTGGCTATGCTTAGCCTGTAGCACGGTTTGGGTACTTGGTATTTTTTTTTTCTTTTCTTGCATTGGAATCTGATAAGTGAGATCTCGAGTAAGTGTTTACATAATCTTCTTCTGTCCGAATAAATGATTCATCGAAATAATGAGTCACCATTGATATCGACACCCATCCCTAACTCTTCGATATATTTCTTGCTGGAAGTACCCCTGATTTTGTCCTCTTTTTGTGCAACCTTCACTCATATTTGTCTTCCGATGCTCCTACACATAAAGTAACATAATTTAGCTCACACGTCGCACAATTAACCACTAAACTAACAACATGTAAGGCGAGTAATATACTAAAAATATAGTATTTTGGTCAAACATCACTACCCCACACTTTCGTCCTCGAGTCAACCACCAATTCACACTAACCTTGAGCACTTTATTTTCTTTTAGCATATCCGAAGCACACCATACCTATGACTATGGTTGATAGCAAAAATTAAACTTTAGCATGCCTTCAACATACACTTCCCTTTACTCTATGCCATACTTAAAAAATTTATTCAACAACAAGACAACATGCTTATAACAATCCTGGCCTCACAAACCGACTCAATATCACAATGCATTCATGGCTTGAACACTTAACATCATAGAGACATCTAATAACGTCACATATCCCATGCGAAATCATGTGCCCCCACAACAAGAACAAAAGAGTAAGTTGAATCCATACATACGAATCAAATGCTCAAATATATTTTAAAGACTCACATATATCAATAAAATTCCTCACTCTCACAAAAAAGTCACATGCATGCACAAAGTACCATAGGCTTGCCCATTATGTAAACCTCTACTAATGTAGGCTTGCTTAATCTAAAATTAATTAGGAATTTTTTATGGTTGTAATGTGGGTAAGGTAGTGACTACAACACTTTAACACATTAAAAAATTAATTTTTCTTCTACACAATTTCAATTTCACAAACAATAAACTCTCAAAAATCTCATTCTTCAAGCATTACTTGATTCATACCCACCTAGCAAGGACAAGATATGCTTATTTTCCTTTGCTACATATTATTATTTTTTTCTCTACCATTCCTGATAGTGGTGTATTCCTTACAATACAAGTGCACCTTTTTTTCTTTCATCAGTTTCACTGAAAAGTCGCCCAAATTCGCTCCTTACTTCTTCTAGCGCTCATTTTATAATTAAAGCGCTTTACGAGATAAAAGGATCAAAACAATGACAATTAAAAACAATGGGGTATAGGCTTGTAATGTGGTTTCCAAAATAAAGTCTATAGGCTCAAAAGGGTTGACTAGGGATAATTTTTATTTGTGGTAGGCATTAAGCTCAAAAGAATCAAAGAAAGCCTAAAATTATTTTTTAAACCGAGCAAAACCTAAAATTTCGCTTCAATCTCACATGCCGGGCAAGTTCTAGGCTCTAATGCAATGATACAGACTACACAATTTCTCACCACACATGGAATATGACTCACTAAAGACGGTTCTATTCTGAGTCTCAAATAATTGCAAGTATTCACGGAGCCACAAAATATTAAGCATTAAGCACAAAGTAAACACGAGCCAAGAAAATAAGATATAGGCGTCAATAAATATGTTATCTACTCAACAAGTCATCATAAGCATTTTCAAACCATAGGGAATGTACTTCACATGCTAAAGCCTAAATATGCTACTATCAAACTAGTCAAAGGCGCCTAGAAAATCTCATTCTTCCCATCCTTTTATTCCCTAAATCCTACTCTACTCTAAAGATTAAAAAAAACTACTATACGGTTCAACTATATCCCGTGAAAAAGAACCGAGGCATAAAGAAAAACCACGAGGGATTATTACTACTTAAAAGAATAAAAAGATATATTTTTGGATTTTTCTATTTTTTTTAATTTTTTAGTGTGTTTTTAGTTAAACTTTAGACCCCTCAAGAAAACTGCCTAGGAGATTCATCGATGGGAAAAATCCAATATTTTTCTAAAAAAAAATTCTTCAATTAAACTAACACAACTAGAATAGCATAGAAAGTCACCCAGACAATCTCCTCACCCCACACTTAAAATTGTGCGTTGTCCCTAGTGCACACCATAAATAACAAGAGGGTGAAAGAAACTCCTTGATAGGCCAAAGGAGCTCATGGATACTCAGACTTCTCTCAGGCCTGGTCCTTCATGCGGGTACCTCACACTTAGTTCCAACCATCTGGTTTGCTTTTGCTTCCTTCCAATGGCTTTCCTTTTCATGCTCCTACAACATAAAAAAACTACACTACAAAAATAACACAACTTAAACAAAGTAAACAAAATTAAATAAATAAAAAAAACCTAGTAAAGTTGGGTTGCCTCCCAACAAGCGCCTAATTTAACGTCGCGACACGACGTGAATCACTTTCTGCCTCTACTTCGAACTTATGAATTGGACCCCAAGTTTTGATTTTGCTCTATGATTATGCTCTTGGGTCGATATAAATTGTTGCGAGCCAAAAATTAAATGATTCTTTATGCACTTTTTGGCTTTCAACCGAGAAGTGTCACCTTTCCTAGACGGCCTTGAAAATTTCAGAATATAGGGCTCATCCACCTCTTCCTTTGACTCTTACATTAGCTCATACAGATCAATTTCCATATCTCCTTTTGAACACAATGTCGAAAAATACTTAGAGTGAGGATTAATGCGCTCAAACTGAAAATTCAGCTTGTCATCGACCTCTGCTTCTTGCCACAAACCAGAATCAATTAAAATTATATCTGTAAGGTCCTCAATTGACTCCAGTACCACTTCTTCGACATCGACATCATCAAATTCTAGTTGGTTGGTTTGGTCATATTCTACTCTCAACTCCTCCATCATAATGGCATTTTTTGCCGCCAATTCATGCTCTTCTTGGCTACTATCCACAATGTAAGCTTGGTGTGCTTTACAAGGTTCAATTAGTTGACTCACTTGAGCCTTCAAGTTGTGAATAGTTGCCCCTTGCCTT
The DNA here is from genome assembly GCA_002018475.1 of Nicotiana obtusifolia. Taxonomy (NCBI): domain Eukaryota; kingdom Viridiplantae; phylum Streptophyta; class Magnoliopsida; order Solanales; family Solanaceae; genus Nicotiana; species Nicotiana obtusifolia. The sequence goes on from MCJB01016039.1 coordinate 176,794, forward strand.
TGTATCTGCAGTGGTTTTTTTTTATCATATTGTTCCAGAAAGCACTTCAACATATCCATGATGTCCTTCAGGTGACTTTGTTCCTATTAACTTCACAAGAAAAAGTAAAACCATCATCATAAGTAATTGGGGGAGGATAAAAAATGTAAGTACAACCATAAAAGTGACCATCTTGACCACCATAAAATATCACATACATTCCAGACATGAGATTGAATTGGTGCACATAACTTACTCTCAGGAATATTTTGACAATTTTGTCACAAGTGGTTTCCTCCACAATAAGCACAAGAAAAATCAACAGTAGAATTACCAACATCGAAACTCCCATAATTCCAAGATATCATGTTTCTCAAATCAACAAGTAAAACTAAAATTTTAAAAAATCAAATACTAAAAAAAACAGTTCAAACTTGAAACCTAGCAATATATACAACTACAGCTACAACGTTAGTTCCCCGGCAACGGCGCAAAAATTTGATAACGCCCAACTATGCCTCCCAAAAGGTCTAGCGGTCGTTGCAAATATAATCCGGTGTACAAGTCCGGAGTTGAATCCCACAGAGAACTAAGGCTTAGCTACAACTGTTCGGTATTGCTAAGAAATACAAGTTCAAATAATTTCCTAGTTATCAAGATTGTAACTTTTATTTTAAACTAATTAATTAACATATATTAAAAGAAGTAAAATTATCAACCAATAAGACTAAGGGTTGGAGATAAGATTAAAGAGGTCTATAGTTATGATTTCCCCAATTATTGAAATCCTTCCTGCTATGCTTTTTATAATTTCGCCAAAGTATTATCTACCGATCATGAGTACTTCAGGTATCGTAATTCTCTTCCGAGCAACTATCACAATTTAGTAGACATATTCTTCCGAACTACGCTAGCTGTCACTAATTCACTGCTCACTAAGATCGCACCAAGGTTTCGTTATTCCTAATCCCATCTTTAAACCCTCCGTATTGATTCCTCACATGCGTTAAGAGTGATGTTGTTCAACAACTACCTAAATATGTACCTTTTTTCAAGCAATACATACTAGATAGGCACAGTCAATTGTTGGTCATTTAATCAATAGCAATAAATACGTAGTTGAATAAGTAGAGAAATCCAACAGCTCAATTATATAAAAACGTAATAAGACTTCATCCTACAAAAGGTTCCATCAAAACCCTAGATAATAAATTAGCTATTCATAATAGTATACAAAACTACAATACTAGAATTTAAAACCAATAATGAAAATAGGAAGAAGGAAATGAAAAACTCCTAGAAGAATTCTCCGCCTTGCTCCTGATGTGTTCTTGCCTCCTCAGGTCGAAATCCCCTCTCAAAAACGTCCTCCCTTCTTAGACATGTTTAGGGAATATTTATAGGCTAGGGTTGAAGTCCTTGAGTCCAAATTCGGGTTGAAGTCCTTGAGTCCAAATCTGGGTTGGAGTCTTTAAATTCACGCACTTTTGATCATTGTGCTATAGACCTCGCCAGGCCAGGCCTATAGCGCGATCAGCCTGGCTACGGAGCTGGCTATGCCTGGCCTGTAGCGCGGTCAAGCTGGCTATAGAGCTGGCTATGCTTGGCCTGTAGCATGGTTTGGATACTTGGTATTTTTGTGCTCTTTTTGCATTTTCGTCCTCTTTTTGTGCAACATCCACTCATCTTTGTCTTCCAATGCTTCGACACATAAAACAACATAATTTAGCTTAAACCTCACAGAATTAACCACTAAACTAACAACATATAAGGCGAGTAATGTACTGAAAATATAGCATTTTGGCCAAACATGAGATACGAGGGATAAGGGATAATTAATCCGAAATTAAGTTTGAGATAAATTTATATTACACTTGGTTGGGATAAAATTACAGTATAACTAATTCCGGGATTAGTTATCCCGAAATTGTAATATTCTTCAATCCATTAGGGAGCATGAGATAACAATCCCGGAATAACTAATCCTAGAATAATTAATTTTAGTGTAAATTGTTTCCCAAGCAAATGATAGTGTGATACTTGGCCGAGAGCATGGGTGACTTGAAATGTTCCATTGAAGAGAACAGCCGTGGATAATAAGGAGAGTGGCATCGTCACAATGTCAGAGGTTATTGGTCAGAAAAGAGAGAAAATTAAAGTGAGAAAATTAAGAATAATTTTTGCAATAATTGGTTAATTGAAGCAAGTGGAACAGAACATTCCACTTTCGCAAAGATGTGATGCACTTCTTTGAAGACTAGTTAGTTCACATTTTTTAACTCAGTAATCGCTTTGGTGATTGACAATAGGCTGGGTTGAAGGGGATCCTTAAGGAGATTGTTTATAGTAGTGAAAATCGTTGAATGTGCTAAGTAATGGTGGACAAAGGTTTAATGGTCAAGATTGAAGTACTCGTTCGTGGATGAGAGTTTTCCGGCAAGGCAATAGTGAAGTGGTTTAACAGAGATTGACTTTCATGGTGAAAGTCGTTCAATATGCTAATGAACAAAGATTTAATGGTCAATATTGAAGTTCTTGTGCGAGGATAAATGTTATGTTCCAGTAAAGCAATAGTGGAGTGGTTTGAGAGAGAGATAAAATAAGGTGTGGTTTTTTTTGTAAAGATTAATTATTCTTCTCTTCTATGTCCAGGATTTAGGGAGTGAGGAAATTGAAGGTTTTCTCTGAAAGAACAGAAAAAGTTCTTCGAATAAATATTTCAATTCAGACCACCATTCGCTACTTTAGGTGTAGGACGCGGAGAGAAGAAGCAGGCAGTTTGAAAGACGGGTGAAAAAAAAAATAACGTGAAAGAAATATAAATTGGCATTTGACAGGTAATCGAGCGGACGAAGTACATTTCACCACATAGATGATTTCGTATTTTCAAGAGAGTATGAGACAAGTTAGGTACCATCGAGTTAGAGCCCGTTTGGCCAAGTTTTTTTTTTTGACTAAAAGTGTTTTTTGGTCAAAAGTGCTTTTGGCTAAAAATTGAGGAATTTGGCCAAGTTTTTAGATTAAAAAAAAAGTGCTTTCGAGAAGAAGCAGAAGCAGTTTTTGAGAAGCAGAAAAAAATAAAATCTTTCCAAAAGCACTTCTTTGAAAAGCAATTTTGAGAAAAATACACTTATAGCATGTTCGGTCAAGCTTCTCAAGAGGCCAAAAGTGCCTTTTTTTCTCAAAAGCACTTTTTTTCTCTAACTTGAGATGTTTGACCAAACTTTTTTGGGGAGAAAAGTGCTTTTGGGAAGAAGCAGAAGCAGTTTCTGAGAAGCAGAAAAAAATAGCTTCTTCCCAAAAGCAAAAGCAAAAGCAGTTTTGACTTTTCTTCTTACCAAAAATACCCTTAACAAAATATAGTATATACCAAAAGAACCGTTAAACTTAATACTTAGGATATTAATGTATAAATACTTCTTATTATTTTTAGGATAGCTTTCAAATATACAGTGACTTTAGGGTGAATGCTTTTATATTTGTTGAATGTTTTTTAATATATTTAACTTATGTTAAAAGAATTAAGTACTTTTAAATTTTATTTTCATTGTTTACTTAAATAAAATGAAAAGATTTAATTATTGCCTGTAATAACAAATTTCTAAGATTTATAATATTAACTATTAAATAAATTTATTCATGTCCTTATTCATAATCTGATACTTAAAAGCACTTTCTGAAAAGCTTGGTCAAACACAAATTATTGCTCAAAAGTGCTTTTCAGAGTGATTAGCCAAACACAAACTGTTTGTCTCCAAAAGTACTTCAAAAGCACTTCTCAGAATAAGCTTATTTCTCCAGCTTGGCCAAACATGCTATTAGAAGCAGTTTTCAAAAGCTTGGTCAAACACTAATTACTCTCACAAGTACTTTTCAAATTAATTAGCCAAACACAAACTGTTTCTCACTAAAAAATACAAACTGATTTTTGAAGCTTGACCAAACACGCTATTAGACTCACTAATCATGATTGTTAACACGACCCAAGTCTCAAATAAAATGATTGCCTTGCAATATTACGAAGTTTCTCGTGCTTTTATTTTTCGCTAACATTAGGTAGTTTCAGATTTGACCTAAGCATTAGCGACTTATAAAAATCAAATAAAATTATTGTTTACTTATATTTAACAATTATTTTAATTTAACTCATAAGAAAGCTACCAATTTAGAAAGTAGGAAAGAAGAGTCTCAGATTTGGAAATTCTTGACTTGTTTCATAGTTCATTTAGGATAACAATAATCTCGGCTTAAACTTTCTCATAAAAAGAAATTATATTTAGATAAATATGTTAGAAAATTAATTATTATATAACTTACACAGTGTCTCTATACCAGAAAAAGAAATTATTGGCAACTCATATTAAGTTATGTGAAAATTTATAAATTATTTTATGCTGGAATGTTAGGGTATCAAGGCCACTATAAAGATAATATTTGATAGTCAAATATGTCAAATGATATAAAAATGGTTTGGGAGTATTCTTAGGTAACTAAGGAGGTATTAGATAAAAGGTTCCAATGCCTAAATACTACAGTGTCGTGTAAAGAAGGTCGTGACTATTGGTTTGGCTCGAAACATATTATTATGAGAGTGATACCCCATATATTAAAGGGAAAGATACTAAGCTCTTTTGACCATGCTGATTCATACGGGACGATCGTGAAATGACTTAATCTGATTTATTAGGTACCCATATAGACTCTATGTTGTACACATAGTGAATTGAGTTTATATCAATCTCTATAAGTGCTCACCAATTAAAGTTATGATACACGTTATATTATGAAAAAGGGCTACGACCACATGTTTAATTTTCAAAAAATGTTTCAAGTCTTTCATTGTTTGCAACATTTATCCAATGCCTTACTTGGTTTGACTTGCACATCAATTGCATGATATATTTTAAAGTCTTATTCCATTATTGATCTAGGGAGTCAATAATACTTGTTGAGTACAATACGATGTACTTAATCTTGCATGATAACATTCATGTTTTCCCATTATAGGTGAGATCCAACATTTGAATAAGAAGTTGGGATTTACCTCCTCCAGAAATTTACGATGAGCGAGCTATTGATATGTCACGACCCCAAATTCAACTAGTCGTGATGGCACCCAATCCAACCCGCTAGGTAAGCTAATTAACAATAATCCAATTCAAATGAAATATACTGAGAAAAATAATGATAATATAACTGAACTTTTATACAAAGAATCCCCAAGAACTGGTAGTACAAATCATGAGCTTCTAATATTTAGTGTTTACAAAACTAGTATGAAATAAATACATCATCTGTTCGAAACGTATATAAATAGATTTTTATAAATCTACAGCTACCATGAACAAGAGCCAGCTACAACTGTAATGCAGGTACATCTACAGTGCCATCTCCCACCATACACAGCAACATCAACTCCAAAATCTGCACGCAAGGTGCAGAAGTATAGTATGAGTACAACCGACCTCATGTACTCAATAAGTAACAAACCTAACCTTAGGTTGAGAGCAGTGACGAGCTTAGACAACGGTCGGAGTCCAACATTAACAGCCAAGATCAACTCGTAACAATATAATAAAAACAGTACCAGTAATACTCAAAGATATGATGCTCAGCTCGTCCATAGTTACGGAAAATGCATGTTTTTTAGGTATAACAGTAAAATCCAAATCTTTCACCTAAGTCACCAAAAATATGAGTATGTCATAAAACTGTGATTTTTCCTAAAAATTTTCAACAACAGATAAGATGTTTCATTATTAGATGTCATCAGGAAAGTACATCTCTCTGCCTGCATGTCAATATGCATATGAAGTTATGAATGTCACAATACCATAAAGCATGAGGAAATGCATCTCTATGTTAAATATAAGTTTCAATGATGAAAAATAAAATAAGCGTAGGATCACAAGAGATAAAACAAAGAAATCAAGACTCCCTATCATTCAAGCATGGACTAGGGGGAACAATCCATCAACGGAAATAAAGGAAAGAAAAACTATCAATGACTAGATATGAAAAAGGATGAAGCATCGGAAATCCGAAAGAAGAATCAATCAATGATTTGATAGATAATCGACGGAAGCTAGTATAGGAAGGTCCCAAAATCAAAGAAAAATAAGAGTGCAAAGTTCTACACTGGAGATCGTTAAAGCCCGAAATCAGGGATCTATTATCAATCACTCAAGTAACGGAAAGATTTGCTAAGAGGAAGAAAAGCCTATCAATGACACAAGTCAAGGAAGATTAACGGAAACCTAACCTTATTCTTGGAAAGAATCAATTTGCGATTCCGTTCAAGGATAAATTCTCTTGGGTTTGTAATCTCTCAAGATTCGCGTCAATCAAGATTCAAGAAGGCCTCACGAAGTAGATATACATCTGTTCCAGGCTTGAAGCAGATATACTTTGAACGAACCATTATCACTCTTTTTGTTCTACTCCAAACAAGCACTGTACTTCTTTTTATATCTGTTGTGTAATTAGTGAGAGAAGAAAAGAGATAAACACTGGTGAGGCATTGTATCAAGAAGGAAAAAGTGACATAGAAACTAAGTTGTTGGTGTAAAGCTACATCAACCAACTTGTACTCGAGACACTTCAAATACTGAAAGAGATAACCCTTGCAACCCAAGGGGACTGGACGTAGGATTCACATTGAATCCGAACCAGTATAAAAATCCCGGTGTCTTTATTTCCTGCACTTTATTTCTGCATTATTATTATTATTCTGATCTTATCTCTAGTCGACTAATTGGTAAACTAGTCAACTACTTAGAATACTAAAAATAAAAATCGACAATTCATACCCCCCCCCTCCCCGTATTTCAATTGGTATTAGAGCTAGTCTCACACTTTTTGCTTAAGAGCTTGTGAGAAAATATCATGGCAAATCAAGAATCTGTTGGAGCACTCTTTCAAGAAGGAACATCACAAATCAGGCTGCCATATTTCAATGCACAACACTTTTCTCACTGGAAAGTGCAAATGGAAATATATGCAAAATCTTACGATGTCAAAGTATGGCGCGTTATCGAAAAGGGTAACTATCCACTACCAACAGCAGCTCAACCACCCATTGATCCGGAAGATATAGATGAATATACAAACGAGCAAATAACAGTTGTTCAGGTCAATGCTAAGGCACGAAATTTATTCTATAATGCTATAAATGGAGAGGAGTATGAGAAAATCTCGAATTGTGATACAACCAAAGAAATGTGGGATAAACTGGAAGTTACTTATGAAGGAGGAACCAGCAAAGTGAACGAAACTCACATAAACATGTTGGTTCATGACTATGAACTCTTTTAGATAAAAGAAGTAGAATCCATTGAGGAAATATTTGTAAGGTTCAACAAAATCATTAGCGATCTAAAAGCCTTTGGTAAACCCTACTCAAGTGGTGATCAAGTTCGAAAAATTCTAAGGAGTCTACCTACCACTTGGCAGACAAAAGTAGTTGCACTCGAATCTCAAGATCTAAACAAACTTTCATATGATGAACTATGAGGAGATCCTATAGCATTCCAGAAAACACATCTCAAGAAAACAAACCAGGAAGAAAAGAAGAAAACAATTGCTTTCAAAACTACAACTGAAATATCTGAAAATGATATTGATGACGACCCAGAAGCTCTTGAAGAAGAGATTGCCATGGTATCAAGAAACATGGATGGTTTAATGAGAAGATATAAAAATACAAGAAGGGGAAGGATGCCACCTAGGAGAACCAAGCAATACTATGAAGAAGACAAGAATGATAAAAAATGTTATGAGTGTGGAAGATATGGGCATGTTCAAGCTGAATGCCCAGATCTTAAAAGAAAGGTCTCCAGAGGATTCAATAAAAACAAATCTTTCAAAAGCTGGAGTGATGAAGACAGTTCAGAACAAGAAGAAATAGCAAACATGTTCTTCATGATCATTTTGGAAAACGACATGAACAGATACTCGGGCTGCTGGACTGATGAAGATTCATCAGACGATGAATGCAAAGAAGATACCGAAAATTGTTTCATGGCACAAGGTGAAACAAGCGAGGTAAGATCTTATAACTGTGGTAGATGTAATGAATTGCAGGATATTCTTGACCTTACCCTAAAAGAGTGTCAAAAAATGCTAAATGAACTAAGGAGACTCAATATGGAAAAGAAAGACTAGGAACTTAAGCTTGAAGTCTGTGAAATTGAAAGAGACTAGGAACACGTCCAAATGAGTGGAGAAGTGAACCGGAATATCCTCAGAAGTTTATCATAGGAGATCCAAGTGAAGGAATGAAAACCAGGAGAGCTCTAAAGAAAAAGGCAAATGTACCACTCATCTCTCAGATCGAACCAAAGAAGGTTGAGGAAGCCTTAAAAGACTCCAGCTGGATACAAGCAATGCAGGAGGAACTCGATCAATTTGATAAAAATCAAGTCTGGGAACTGCTACCTAAGCTTGCAAATGCTACTGTAGTTGGAACCAATGGGTTTTCAGAAATAAGCTAAATAAAGATGGAAAGGTTGTGAGAAACAAAGCCAGATTAGTAGCCAAGGCTACTCACAACAGGAAGAAGTTGACTACGATGAAACCTTTGCACCAGTAGCTCGACTAGAGTCTATACAGATTCTTCTTGCATATGCATCCTTCAAACGATTTAGACTTTTCCAAATGGATGTCAAAAGCACAGTTTTAAATGGATTTATTGATGAGGAGGTATATGTAAAACAACTTCCTGATTTTGAAGACTCAAAATTTTCTTACCACGTGTATAAATTGACTAAAGTCTGTATGGACTAAAACAAGCTCCACGAGACCGGTATGAAAGACTTAGCTCATTTCTACTTGACCATGACTTTACAAGAGGTAAAGTAGACACTACATTATTTATCAAAAGATCATCATGAAATAATCTTATTATTCAAGTCTATGTTGATGATATTATCTTTGGAAGTACTAACCCTCTTTTGTGTAAGGAATTCTCTAGTCTTATGTAAAGTGAGTTTGAAATTAGCATGATGGGAGAGCTTACGTTTTTCCTTGGACTTCAAATTCAACAATCTAAAGAAGGAACCTTTGTGTGCTAGGCGAAATATACAAAGGAATTAATTCAAAAGTTTGGCATGAGCAGTGCTAAAGCAATTGGTACACCAATGAGCCCGTCAACAAGTCTCGACAAGGATGAAAAAGGAAATCCAGTTGATGAAACTAAATATCGTGGAATGATTGGCTCTTTGCTTTACTTGACTGCCAGTCGACCAGATATTATGTTCAGTATGTGTAAATGTGCCAGGTTTCAGTTAGCTCTTAAGGAATTGCATCTGACTACAGTAAAGAGACTAATTCGTTATCTCATCGGAACTATATCATATGGACTATGGTACCCACGTTCTAACAATTTTAAGCTTAAAGGTTTTTCAGATGCTGATCTTGCAGGTGATAAGGAAGACAGAAAGAGCACTAGCGGAACATGTCAATTGCTGGAAAAGGCATTAATATCATGGAACAGTAAGAAACAAGGCTCAGTTGCATTATCCACAACTGAGGCAGAATATATTGCCATTGGGCAATGCTGTGCACAGTTACTATGGATGTCTCATCAACTGGGTGACTATGAACTATTTTTTAAACCTAGTCAAATATTTTGTGATAACTCTAGTGCTATATGTCTCTCAAATAATCATGTGCATCATTCTAGGGCTAAGCATATAGATATTAAACACCATTTCATTAGAGATCATGTTCTTAAGGGAGATATAGAATTATCATTTGTTGGCACCACTATTCAATTAGCAGACATTTTTACAAGCCTTTACTTGAAGATAGATTTTGCTCCCTAAGAGAACTACTTGGCATTATTTCGCTTGATCATAAAATTAGGACCTATATGTTAATTTTAATTCTTGCGTGTCTAATGCTTTTAGTTTTATTTTCTTTGTAAGTACGCATTAATTAAGCGCCTCCAATTTCCCTCTTTTTTCCCATTAGTCGCAGCTTTCAAGAAAGGAAAATCAATCATCATGACCCTTCACTGACACCTTTTCCTTTCCTGTACTCGACCGTCAGAATCCTTTCTTTTTAATCCTCTAAACCATCCTTCCTTGTCTTCATTGTTCTTATCGCTCAGCTTCAAAATTCTCCAAGGGCTAAACACTCCAAGAATCCTTCTGCCTCCACTAGAAAAAGTACTCGTTCTAAGGAAAACCCCTCTTCTCAGCCTCCACAACAAGTAGATCTAGGGTCTGACCACTCAGAAGGTTTTGCCTCTTCTCAGGCAGCACTATCTGACCACTCTCACCGAATAGGAGAAAAAGCTCTTGGCAAAGGCCCATGGAAGACCCCCTTGAATCTTTTACCCCCAAGAAATCCAAAGTAGACCTCTCGAATTCTCTAGTGTCCGACCTCAATTTCTGGGATACCCCAAATAGGGATTTCTTTGTTGCTCTCAAAGACAAGCCCATTGCTCACGGCAGAGTAATCGATCTTGATGACATGGAGGCCCTCAATTGTAAGGTAAAGGAATTGTTTGTTTTTTAAGGATGATCTAAATTCCTCTCTGTACCCCCTCCCTATGAACCTTTAGTGAGAATGTTCTATGCCAATCTTCATTCTAGCAAGCCCAATAAGTTAGAATCCCTAGTTCTAGGAAAACATATTGTCCTTGATTGTGCCATGTTTGACTCAATTTTTTAGTGTAAGTGCTCTGGCATTCCCATGCTTTTCAAAAATACTTTGCCTGATGACTTTGAAATTTCTTTTGATCAAGCAAAATGTTGTATTGCTGAGTGTCCATCTGATTTCCTTCCTAACCAGTTAGGTTCCAGTGATGTTAGTTTCGAAACCCGAGTTCTGGCCCACATTGTTGCAACTACTTTCATTCCTCGCACTAGCTCATTCTCCACCTTCTCTCAACGAGATACCTTTATTGTCTATTGTCTAGTGACCAAACTTAAAGTTAAACTGCCCTCATGGGTCATAAACTTCATGATTAAAAGTACTGATGATCCCACCAGTCTTCCCTATGGTATGGCTATCACCCACATCTTGGAAGCCCACAACATCTCTATCTCAGAATCCCCTCTGTCTCTGTTTCAAAGTCCTACATTTCTAGAGCCTTTGCCAGTATGAGGTATATGTGTACTGAGGGTTCCTGGGTGAAGAAACAGGAAGGTGAAGTCAAGAATGTTCAGCCTGATTCTAAGATCAAAGCCTCTGTTTCCCATCATAGTGTAGGTGATCCTGATCTTGTAGAGAAATTGACTGCTATCGACAATAACTTGATCATCATCAAGGACCTTCTTGCTGCAACTCAATCAATGGCTGGGGACATCCATTCCATCTCCAAAGAGACTGGGTCCAACGTTTCAAAGATAAGGGTCAAAATTCTCAAACTTGCAGAGAACGCAGTCAAAGCCCTCAAGGAAGTACATGACAGGATTGATGGTGTGACAGTTTCAGCTATTGCCAGCTTTGAGCGTCTAAAGGAGGCAATTTGCAGCACTTTCACTTTTTTCTTGCATCGTTAGTTGTGAATTTCAGACAATTTTTTGCCATTTTGCTATTTTGGACTGGATAACCAGTCGCTGGATACTTCCTTTACTTTGCTAAACTCTGCATGCCTATAGTCTGCAAATATTTGCCTATGATTGCATGTTTTTACTTATTTTCAACTGTATATATGCATGTCCCCTCTTTGCTTATGTTAATAAGGGGGAGAAAAGATAGTCATACATTGTAGGACAAATAGCAGCACTTGTTGAGGGGGAGTCGACTGAAGCATATGCAGCACCTGCTGAGGGGGAGTCGACTACAGCAAAGCAAGCCAACAAGGAAGTAAATTGTTGTTTATATATATATTATTTTTGTCATCATAAAAAAGGGAAATATTGTTAAATATGAGTGTCAATGATGAAAAATAATATATCACATTTGGTGTAGGATTACAAGGGATAAAACAAATAAGTCAAGACTCCCTATCATTCAAGCATGGAATAGGGAAAACAATCCATCAACGGAAATAAAGGAAAAGAAAAGTATCAATGAATAACTATGAAAAAGGAAGAAGCAACGGAAGTTCAGAAGAAGAATAAATCAATGATTTGATAGATAATTGACGAAGCTAGTGTAGGAAGGTCCCAAAATTAAAGGAAAATAAGAGTGCAAAGTTCTACACTGGAGATCATTAAAGCTCGAAATCAGGGATCCATTATCAATCACTCAAGTAAAGAAAAGATCTGCCTATCGGAAGAAAAGTCTGTCAAGGACACAAGTCAAGGAAGATCAATGGAAACCTAACCTTATTCTTAAAAAGAATCAATTTGCTATTCAGTTCAAGGATCAATTCCCTTATGTTTGTAATCTCTCAAGATTTGCGTCAATCAAGAGTCAAGAAGGCCTCACGAAGTATATATACATTAGTTCTAGGCTTGAAGTAGATATACTTTGAATGAACCATTATCACTCTTTTTGTTCTACTCCAAACTAGCATTGTACTTCTTTTTAGATCTGTTGTGTAATTAGGGAGAGAAGAAAAAGAGATAAAAATTGGTGAAGCATTGTATCAAGAAGGGAAAAGTGACATAGAAACTAAGCTGTTGGTGTAAAGCTATATCAACCAATTTGTACTCGAGGCACTTCAAATACTTAAAGAGATAACTCTTGCAACCCAAGGGGACTGGACGTAGGATTCACATTGAATCCGAACCAGTATAAAAATCCTGGTGTCTTTATTTCCTGCACTTCATCTCTGCATTATTATTATTATTATTCAGTTCTTATCTCTAGTCGACTAATTGGTAAACTAGTCAACTATTTAGAATACTAAAAATAAAAATTGTCAATTCACCCCCCCCCCTTGTACTTTCACTCTATGCCTACATGCCAAGTATGCATGTCAAGTGTAATGCACCACAGTGATAAACTCATGTGCTCATGCTCTCGGAGCAGTCAATCTCACTCAGCACGCTCAATCACTTAGTCCTCCCAGTCACTCGGTCCTCCCAATCACTTGGCACTCGCGCTTTACACTTGCACTCGCACTCAGTAGGTACATACGCTCACTGCTGATATGTCAGACTCCGGAGGGGCGAATCCTGTCCAAGCGCTAATATAAGCCAATCATGGCATGAATCAACAAAGCCTACTGCGGCGTGCAACCCGATCCCATAAATATCACTCATGATGGGGCCCTCGGCTTTACTCAGTCATCACCCTCTCCAGTCTCTCAGCCTCACAAATCTCATGTCAATCAGCCCAACAATGATAACATGGTGTGATAGCAAATGATAATAGAGACCGAGATATGATATGCAAATGAATGAGTATGACTGAGTATGTAATTGCAATTTAAGCAAATAACTCAATAGTAGAAATGACCTTGCTGGATCCCAACAGGATAAGCATATAGCCTAAACATGGCTTCTAACATGGATCACAGCTCAATTACTCTAGCATGTAGAAATTTCATGGATAAAAACAAGCTTAGATCACTACACAGTACCACAGAATCAACCGAGTTATTATTCACACGGTGCACGCCCATACGCCCATGACCTAGCATGTGCATCACCTTAACACCAAACACATAGCACGTATACTCAGGAGTTCATACCCTCAACACCAAGTTTAGAAGTGTTACTTACCTCAAACACCCCGAATCCAATACCAAGCAAGCCAAAAAATACTCTGGAAACATCATCCCGCGTACCAGCCTCTGAACGACTCAAAACTAGCCAAAAGCAACTCAAGAACATCAAATAATACCAAAGAAAACAAACCCAATTGATAAAGGTGGAATCTTCAATCAAAAGCCCAAAGTCAACCAAAAAGTCAAACTTGTGCCAGCACCTCGAAACCCGACGAAACTCACAAAATCCAATAACCCATTCAATTACGATACAGATCTAATGCTTCAATCAAAACAGAAATTGGAGCTCATTTGCTTAATATGGTACCATTTATGCTTGAATAAACGACGTCAAAACATAAAAAAATGAGTGCAACACAACCCAAACCTATCCAAAACTCACCTGAGCTCCTGGGGACCCGTCCGAACAGATCAACAAGTCCCATAACATAACACGGACTTACTTGAGACCTAAAATCACGCATAACAACATCAAAACCACGAATCGCAACACAAATCAAACTTAATGAACTTTGAATCCTTCAACTTCCAAAACTCGTGTCGAACCTTGTCAAATCAACTCAGAATGAACTCAAATTTTCAGACAAGTCCCAAATGATATAACGAAGCTATTTCAATTCCCGAAACCATAATCCGAACCCGATATTATCACAGTCAACTCCCGGTCAAACTTACGAACATTCCAAACCTTCAAATTTCCAACTTTCGCCAAATAGTGCCGAAACCTTCTAGAAATATCCAAATAAAAATCCGGGCATACGCCTAAGTCTAAAATCAACATCCAGACCTAACGGAACCATCAAAACTCCGATCCAAGGTCAAGTATTAAAAAGTCAAACTTGGTCAGCTCTTCCAACTTAAAGCTTCTGTATGGGGTCGGATATGACCGAGAACATAAGAAACACCGGTCTTGGGTTACGATTATCGGTGTAACTTGAGGTCGGTCTCCTGTAAATCGAGAACAGCATTTCGAGAAGGGAAGTTCGAGGTCAGGCGTCATCGAGATAAAGTTCGAAGCCAAGGTATTCGAGATAAGGGTGTCGAGACCGGTCTGGGTAAAGCATCTTATTGTAAGAATATCAGATTCGCATAACGGAAGGACCGGAAGTCTCGTGACTTGTAAATATCTCGGTGGGAATCACGACTCAAATCAGCAAGGACGTTGAACCCAATAATTTTAGGGATCTTTTACCCTGTAATTAGGTCTTTTACCTTGTATAGGATTCTTTTCTCTTCCTATATAAAGAATTCAACCCTATTGTATACAAGGGACAAGATATGATCAATATAACTGTTAGCATACTTTGATTATCCTCTTCATAAAATATTTATTTCGTTACAGTTCATTCCGTCACAGCAAAATTACTCAAATTTAGTGGTTTATTTATTCTTTCATTCATTTAAATCAACCTTTATTTATCATTTATTTTTTAATTGTGCCAGGCCAAGTCATGTATCCTTAATACCACGTACAAATTTAATTGTTACCCGTATTTCAGGGTAAACAGTTTGGCGCCCACCGTGGGGCTAAGGATAATAGTGAACGTTTGATACAAATTTCTGTCACACACATTATTTTACGCTTGTTCTTTGCAGAATCTTTGTTTTCAGGATATAACATAGTCATGTCGCACTCACAATCCATGCCTCAGTTCGTCAATGGCGAGTTCGACCACCAGGGCAAAAACAATAATGTGATGCTCAGTAATGAAGTTCCAATCGACGCCAACTCTCAAATGGCGGTCGATGTGGATCAAACTTCTGGCCCATCGAACAGTGTCCAGAGAGAACACCGTTCAAGAACTCAAAACAACGAAGGAGACGGGATCAGCCTCAAAATGATATTCGACATGTTACAAGCCCAGCAAGCAGCCATCCCCCAATTGCAAAGTCGCAGTCAGGTTTCGGACAGGGTTGAAGTCATTTCTTCTCGAGGAGTTGCCCCCGAAAATGAACCGACCGCGGCACAACCGGACAAAAGTGGATCGGGGACAAATTCTGGAATCATGAAGATGCTCGAGGAGCGGACCAAGCGAGTCGAATCGGGCGAAAAGAAGATTGAAGCCAACGACAAGAAAGTGGAAACATATAATTCGAGGGTGGACCAAATTCCAGGAGCACCCCCGGTGTTGAAAGGCTTAGACTCGAAGAAATTCGTGCAAAAGCCTTTCCCATCAAGCACTGCCCCAAAACCTATACCAAGAAAGTTCCGCATGCCAAAAATCCTCAAGTACAACGGGACATGTGACCCAAATGAACACGTAACGGCATACACATGCGCCATAAAGGGGAATGATCTCGAAGATGACGAGATTGAATCCGTTCTCCTGAAGAAATTCGGGGAGACGTTGTCGAAAGGAGCAATGACTTGGTACCACAACTTGCCCCCGAATTCCATCGATTCTTTTGCCATGCTTGCGAACACCTTCGTCAAAGCTCATGCGGGTGCCATTAAAGTCGAGACACGGAAATCAGACTTATTCAAAGTCAGGCAAAAAGATAACGAGATACTGAGGAAATTTGTATCTCGTTTTCAAATGGAACGAATGGACCTACCACCGGTCACCGATGATTGGGCCGTGCAAGCTTTCACTCAAGGGCTCAACGCCCGAAGTTCAACGGCTTCTCAACAGCTTAAGCAGAGCTTGATTGAATACCCGGCTGCCACTTGGGCGGATATACACAATCGGTAAAAATCGAAGATCAGGGTCGAAGATGATCAGCTTGGAGCCCCCCGGGATCCGCCTACCCTATCAGAACTCATGATCGGACTCAAAGAGATAATTATCGAGAGCCAAGGTCGAACAGAGACAGACATCGACCGTACCCTGGCGATCGAAGGGCTATCCCGAGAAGACAAGGGTCTCCGAGACAGGAGAGGAGAAACGATCCTAATCGAAGAAACCGAGGACCGCTGTCGATAAATAACTTCGAAAGAGCCGCTGGTCACCGAGAAGCGCCCCCACTGTCCGAATACAACTTTAACGTCGATTCATCGACTGTCGTATCCGCCATCGGTCGCATTAAAGATACCAAATGGCCTCGGGCGCTGCAGTCGGACCCGGCCAAGAGAGACCCCAACTTAATATGTAAGTACCATGGTACACATGGACATAAGACGGAAGATTGTCGACAACTGAGGGAAGAGGTGGCACGGTTGCTCGAACACGGGCACCTTCGAGAGTTTTTAAGCGACCGGGCCAAGAACCATTACGGGAACAGAAACAGGCCAACAAATCATGAGGAGCCTCAGCACACGATCAACATGATAATCGGAGGGGTAGACATACCCTGGCCCGGTACTGAAAAGGCCTTCTCCACCTTGAAGTCGGAGCCGGTCGAGCATCCAACCAGTATGAAAGCTTTTAGAGGAGGCTCCGCCGAAGTTTCCTCAACAGGGGCAGGCTCAACCTCTTCAGCGGGTTGAGAGGGAGAAGGCTGTTGTTTTTGAGGTACAGATTTAGATGTTTTCGCCATTAGAGTAGAAGAGATGGGAGGCGATCAAAGGGAAGTGTATGATAGAAGTTTGCTTGAGGCGCTAAAATGCAGAGAGCAAAAGCAAGAAAATATTCCAACGACGCAAAACCTGGAAATTGAAGAATGGAGGGGCTATTTATACTTTTCAAAAGTGGCGGTTCGAAATACGAGATGGGAAAACATTAATTGGTATTTGCAGAAGTTGCAGGATTTGTCGCCAGCTGGGACACGAAAGGACCCTTTTTGATAATGGCCACATGCGTCATCATGCTGCCGTCATCCATCAGCAAGACGTTTTTACGTTATTTGATTTGACGCTTCGAACTTCGTGTCGTATTAATAAGTGTGTTCTCACTTAACCTAATCTTGAAAAGCGGCGGCTCATATTGTTTCTTGTCATTACTCTCCAAAAAATGAGAGGACTATCGGTATGGGGTCGTATACGACCGAGCACATAAGAAACACCGGTCTTGGGTTACGATTATCGGTGTAACTTGAGGTTGATCTCCTGTAAATCGAGAACGGCATTTCGAGAAGGGAAGTTCGAGGTCAGGCGTCATCGGGATAAATTTCGAAGCCAAGGTATTCGAGATAAGGATGTCGAGACCGGTCTGGGTAAAGCATCTTATGGTAAGAATATCATATTCGCATAACGGAAGGACCGGAAATCTCGTGACTTGTAAATATCTCCGCGGGAATCACGGCCCAAATCAGCAAGGACGTTGAACCCAATAATATTAGGGATCTTTTACCCTGTAATTAGGTCTTTTACCTTGTATAAGATTCCTTTCTCTTCCTATATAAAGAATTCAACCCTATTGTATACAAGGGACATGATACGATCAATATAACTGTTAGCATACTTTGATTATCCTCTTCATAAAATATTTATTTCGTTACAGTTCATTCCATCACAGCAAAATTACTCAACTTTGGTGGTTTGTTTATTCTTTCATTAATTTAAATCAACCTTTATTTATCATTCATTTTTTAATTGTATCAGGCCAAATCACGTATCCTTAATACCACGTACAAATTTAATTGTTACCCGTAGTTCAGGGTAAACAACTTCCTAGTTGAGAATCATCTTTCAAATTAATTTCTAATCGCCCGAAAACCAAAAATGACTATACACACAAGTCATAATACATCATACAAAGCTACTCATGATCTCAAACCACCGAGCAAAGTGCTAATGCTCAAAATAACTAGTTGGATCATTACATGTTACCATGAGTATCGTTACACTAGTTTCTTTTGTATAATCATTCAGTCAATTAGAAATTCTATACATACTGTGGCTCATGTATTTATATTCAGAATGGCATCATTTGTACTGTTTTAAATAATTTTAGGTCATTAAGTCAAATGCTGATGATTTTTCACTTATGGGATTTTCTTTATCATGAAGTTGTTGGGAAAATTAAACCCCCAAAAATAATATTCACGATAATAATAGCGGAATAATAATGTAGTTTCGAGATACGATAATAAAAAAGAATTAGAAGAACGACAAAGACACCGAAATTTTTACGTGGAAAATCTTTCTGAATAAGGGAAAAACCACGACCCGAGAGGAGAAACTGATTTCACTATAACGAGGATTTTATAATTTATGGTACCGGTTAAAATACTCCAAAACCACTATACACTCAAAAGAAATAAACCTCTTTTAAATTTTTCACCTCACTACTATGCTCAAACTCTATATTTTTTTTCTCACAGAGTATTTTTGTTCTTACTCTATCTGTTTGGTGTTTTTCACAAATGACTCAGGAGCTCTCTATTTATAGAGATTCAATACTCTTGTAGATATCATCAGTGAAGCCAAATGAAAGATAAAAACTTTAAACTTTTCAATGTGAACAAATCAAAATCTCGGCTTCCAAATCTATAAAAGTTGTTGACATTAGAAGTCTTTATCAAATGAAGAAAAACATCTTCCTTAAATCATGGACCCATCAAATCTCCCCCTCCAATCGGATGCACCTAAAGGAGATATTTCTGGTTTTTCATATAAAGCTCATGCCGACAAGTTCTTTGCATAGCTCGAACTTGTCTCTTGGTATCACCATAGTAAGCATATTCGCGGGATTTTCACTCGTGTGAATATTTTTGACCTGCAAAGATTTGTTCTTCAGTTGCTCGCAAATCTAATGATATCTCACACCGATATGCTTCGCTTCTTGCACGGTACATGAAATTCTTGCTCAAGTCTATTACACTTTGATTGTCACAATAGACAACATACTCCTTCTGATGCAAGTCAAGTTCTTGAAGGAATCATTTAAGACATATCATCTGCTTGTTCAATAGCGGCAATGTACTCTGCTTCAGTTGTAAAGAGTGCGACACACTTCTGCAGTACTGGATTTCCATGATATAGCTCCCCTTGAAATTGTAAACAAATATCCAGTACTGGATTTTGTATTATCAATGTTACCTACCATATCAGCATTTCTATAGACCTTCAATATTGGATCAGATCCTCCAAAACACAAACAGTCTCTTACGGTACCTCTCAGGTACCTAAGTATCCACTTGATTGCTTCCTAGTGTTATTTTCCAGGATTTCGAGAAACTTGCTAACAACACCAACTGCATGAGCAATATTATGCCTGGTGCATACCATTGCATACATCTGGCTTTCGACTGCTGAAAAATAAGGAACTCTAGCCATGCTCTCTTTTTTCTCATTTGCTGTAGGACACATCTTCTTGCTCAACTTCAGATGACTAGCAAGAGGTATGTTGACTAGCTTAGCACTCTTCATGTTAAAGCATTCTAGTAACATTCAACGTACTTCTCCTGAGACAGCCTCAACTTTCTGCTTGTTCGCTCTCAACTCACTTCATCCCTAGAATTTGTTGTGCTCGGCCCAAGTCCTTTATATCAAATGACTTGGATAAATCTCCCTTCAACTTTGCAATCAGCTCCTTGTCTTTTCTTACAATTAACACGTCATCCACATACAACAACAAAATAATAAAGTCATTGTTAGAAAATCTTTTGAAGTATACATATGGATCATAATAGGTCTCCATGTAAATTTGACTTTTCATGAATGGGTCAAACTTTTTATACCACTTCATTGGTGCCTGCTTCAACCCATAAAGACTCTTATTTAATTTGCACACCGTGTGTTTCTTTCCAGCTACTTCAAATCCTTCTGACTGCTCCATATGGATTTCCTCTTTCAAATTTCCACGAAGAAATACAGTTTTTACATCAAACCGCTCCACTTCAAGATCTAAGCTAGTTGCTAAGCTCAAAATTGTTTGAATAGAAGTCATCTTGAAAATAGGTGAGAAAATTTTATCAAAATCAATACCTTTCTTATATTCAAAATCTTTTACCAGTAATCGAGCTTTGTATCTGACCAGCTTGTCATTTTCATCTTTCTTGAGTTTAAGGACCCATTTGCATTTGAGTGATCTTTTACCCTTTAAAAGTTCACCAACTTGTACGTGCCATTTTTTTTATAGAGATTCCATCTCTTCTTGCATAGCTTTCATCCACTGGTTTTTTTTTCTGGATCGGACAGCACCTCCTTAAGATTTACTGGCTCCCCTTCATCACTGATGAGGATACACTCTGTGGAAGGGTACCTGCAGGACTCTACCCTTAGCCTTTATGATCTCCTTAGAGGTTGAGGTTGTTCTTCTTCCTGAGTGGGGTACTCTACTTGCTCGATATCATAATCAAGTTGGCCCCCCTGCTCGGCAACTTCGCCGGTTCTACTTTCTGCACTTCGGGATTATTAGAAGTAGAAGGAATGCTAACAAGGTTAGGGATTATACTATTTTTGTCCTTCTCTGACTGATCATCTACAGTTCTAACTTCACTTTCTCGAAACATTACATCTCTACGTCTGATGACCTTCTTCTTTATAGGATCCCATAATATGTACCCGAACTCTTCACATTCATATTCGATGAATATGTAGGAAACATATTTATCATCCAACTTTGTTCTCTGCTCCTTTGGTACATGTGCAAAAGCTCTGCAACCGAACACCTTTATATGTGAGTAAGACATCTCGTTGTTGGTCTAAATTCTCTATGGGATGTCAAACTTCAATGGAACTGATGGACTCCTATTGATCAGATAACAGGTTGTTTGAACTACTTCTCCCCATAATGACTTTGGCAGTTTAGCTATTCTGAGCATGCTTCTCACCTTCTAAAAAATGGTGCAGTTCATTCTCTCAGTGCTAGCATTGTGTTGTGGGGTTTCAAGAACTGTCTTTTCGTGTCTGATCCCATAGCTCAAACAATTCTCTTCAAATTCCTTGAAGTGTACTTACCTCCATTGTCAGTTCAGAGAAGCTTTAGCTTTTGGCCTATCTCCCTTTTCACCTGAGCATGAAACTTCTGGAAAACTTGAAACACTCAATCTTTGGTTTTCAAGATATAATCCCACAACTTTTGTGAAGCATCATCAATAAAAGTAATAAAATATTTTTTTACCGCCCATCGATTCTATCTATATTTAACCATAAACACGAGAATGTGCAATCCTTTCTCGCTCATATGACCTATTCTTTTGTGCCACAAAACTACAGAAATCTCATATTATGCCGCGTCCAATTCACCTTGGCATATTTTTGCATTTGTCCCGTATACGTGCCGTGAGCAACTCCCTTTGTAATCACCAATGATCCCTTGGTGAGTCTCCACTTTTGATTTGCAAAATAATTCTCGTATCCATCTCGGTCCTAAGCTATTCCAGATATTAAGTTCATCCATAAATCAGGTACATGCCACACGTCCATTAGAACTAATGTGCATCCGACATTTGTCTTGATACAAATGTCATTGATCACCGTAATCTTTGATTAACTAGTGTTACCCGAAATCACCTGCTACATATCTGCAAAAAAAAATTCTCTTACTGGTATGGCATGCTAAGTGCTGCTGTGTCAACCACTCATTCCTCCTCTGGACCTGCCAAGTTCATGCATTCCTCTTCCTCATTTATAAAGAGAACAACACTATCATTGTTTTGCACCATGGAGATTGTGTTGTTGTTATTCTCTTGGCTGCTGCTTTCACCTTTTTCCTTTCTTAGATTTGGGCAATATATTTTAAAGTGGCCCGGTTGATCGCAATTGTAGCAAGAGGTTGTGTTGTCGTCATTCTTCTGGCCGATGCTTTCACCTTTGCCCTTTCTTAGATTTGGGCAATATCTTTTGAAGTGGCCTGGTTGATCGCAATTGTAGCAATTTCTGACTTTTGATTTGGATCAGTTCTTGGACTTCCCATGACCTCCGGATCTACCATAGTTGCTCAAACTCCTCTGGTAACTCCTGCCTCTACCTTTTGTGATGAGAGCATGTCCTTGATTTTCAGGCTTCTTTATCATCTTCTCATTGAGTAGAAGAGCCGACGTGCGCTCTTCAACTCAATAGTGGTTTTACCGTGTAGGATAGTTGTTGCCAAATTATCGTTCGAAGATGGCAATGAGTTCAAAAGCAAGATGACTATATCCTCTTCCTCGATCTTTACTCCGAGGTTGACAAGCTGCGTGATTAGTTCATTAATTACATTTAAATATGACAAAAAAATTGTACCTTCATCCATATGTAGGGCATATAATTGCTTCTTCAGATACAACTTATTTGTCAGCATTTTGGACATGTATAGGCTTTTCAACCTTGTCGAAATGCCACATGCAGTCTCTTCATCAATGATGTTATTTACCACATCATCTGATAAGTGCAACCTGATTGCACTAGCAGTCTTTTCATCCAAGTCAGTCCAGTCCTCAGCTTTCATGGTATCAGGCTTCTTGGCATCACTATCTAATATCTTGTGTAATCATTGTTGGATGAGAAAATCCCTCATCATTCTTTGCCATGTTGAGAAATCACTATCTCCGTTGAATTTTACCACTTCGTACTTTACTCCGGACATTTTATTTTTCCACCAATTATAGTACTATCGATCGTGAAGAGTATTTCAGTGAACGAGCAGAACCTGGGATTTGATACCAATTATTAGAAAAATTAACCCCCACAAAAATAGCACTCATGGTAATAAAACAATAATATAGTACTAAGATATGGTAATCAAAAAGAATAAAAAGAACAACAAAGACACCGAAAATTTTTACGTGAAAAACCATTTTGAATAAGAAAAAAATCACGGCCCGAGAGGAGCAACTGATTTCACTATAGCAAGGATTTTATAAATTGTGGTACCATGTAAAATTAACCATCTTTTGATTTTTCCACCTCATTAGAATAGTGCTCTGACTCTCGACATTTTTTCTCACAAAGTATTTTTCTTCTTACTCTGTAAACTCTCTCTTACTCTATCTGTTTGGTGTGTTTCACAAATGACTCAGGAGCTCTATCTTTATAGAAATTTAATACTCCTGTAGATGTCATCAGTGACGCCAAATGAAAGATAGAAACTTCAAACTTTTCAATGCGAACAAATCAAAATGTTGGCTGCCAAATCTATAAAAGCTGTTGATATTAGAAGTCTTCGTCAAGGGAAGAAAAACATCTTCCTTAAATCATGGACCATGGGATAGACCCATCAGAAATATATGTAGCTTATGAATGTTCAGAAATATATAGTTGGTTCGCTCGATCACAAATAAGGTATCGAGTATCAATCATGCGCTTGTAGGCATACAAATTTTAATTCGTAAAATAATTTGGACTATATTTTAAATTTAAGATATATTAGTTCAAATAAAGTTATTGGGCTAAAAAAATTGGATTAGTTAAATAAGTCCACTTTATATGGAATAAATAAATAAGCCCGAATCTAATGGGCTAGCCTATTTAATTGGGCTACGAGTGATCAACTCACTTCATTAAGCCCAACATGTCATCTTCCTAGAGGCCCAGTTTGGTGCCACGTGTCAGATGACGTGGCATACCAAGTCAAATGGAAGAGCCAATAGGATCATGCCACGTGTTAAAATAACAAGGCATGCCAAGTCAAATTTAAATGCCAATGAAATCGTGCCACGTGTGCAAGTGACATGTTCTGGCCAATCAAATGCGGCCTTGTCACACTTCGGTCTGATTGGTCGGAAAAAGTTTGTTCTCATCACAACTCTTCTTTTCCACAAATATAAATAGGGGTCTTCATAACTCATAAAAGGGACTAGAAGTTATAACCAGAATCGAGAGGGAGCTCGTGGATCAAACATTGCAGTTTCTCTAAAAGCTACAAACATTCAAGTGTTCTAAGTATTAAAAGATCAAGATGAAGATTCAAGAACAAGCTGCAAGCCCTTGAATTAAAAATATGTCAAGATCAATATTAGACCTCCAGCACTTGGATTGAAATAAAATAAAATTCAAGATTAAGCTCGAAGGCTCTTTTATTTACTATTGGATAGAAGAATCAGAGGATTCATAGAAATTGTAACACTCATATTTTTTGAAATAAAATACTATGATTGTTACAATATTTTTTCAGTCTCGATTATCTTCTTGACGCAAATTTATTGTCTACAAATTTTGGCATGCCCAGTGGGACAATCTCTACCTCTCATCTCAACTTTTCAATCATCAAAGTTCAAGAACATCGAAATGGTTTCAAAGAAGGTTAACTCCATATCAACTTCCACCAAGACTGCTAATTACAGGTTTTACGCTGATGTGAAAAGCCTCCTCGATGTTACCTTTCGAAGCTTTGGACCAACTACAAGGAATAAGGCAAGCTCTTTAGGATAACAAGCACTCCAATTGCCGTCCGCATCAACCCCTGTTTTCGGATATTCATCCCCAAAAGGAGCAAGATCTTCCACAAACACACTTGAATAAGGAAGCGATGCTAAAAAAATTAAGAAAACTCTAGCTCTGCTTAACCTCTCCGGATCCAATAACTCTGTTGTGAAGGAAGATAATGATACTTCAAGTGATGGATCCTTCCCACTTACACCACATAGCATGAGCCAATCAAGGATCAATCTATGTGACAATCCATGCTACTCCCCATTATCCACAACAATCATGCAAGCAATGGTAACGAACACTTCATCTGTGGAGGAGTAGTTGGCAAACTTGACAGAAGCAATTGCTGGCTTGACCAAGTGCATGCCAAATCTAGATTCTAAAGAGTGATTCTCCTCCAAGACAAGTAGCATCTTCTAAGGCTATCCCTATCTCTTATGAAGGGATGATTCTAATCAATCAACTAAAGGAGTTCATTGAAGGGACTATCAAAAATAAGTCTGAAGTTTCTTCCAAGTCCTCCCTCACATATGCAAAGTCGTATACAGCAAGGATCGACATGTTGAAGTTGCCTGCTGGCTATCAACCTCTAGAGTCCCAATAGTTTGATGGTAAAGGCAATCCAAAACAACATGTGGCGCACTTCATTGAGACATGCAACAATGCTAGGGCTTTTGGAGATTACCTCGTCAAGCAGTTTTTCCGCTTGCTAAAAGGAAATGCTTTTGATTGGTATACAGACCTCGAGGCGGGATCTATTGATAATTGGGATCAACTAGAGCAAGAGTTCCCCAATTACTTTTATAACATAAGGCGCACTGTGAGCATGGTGGAACTTACAAATACTCGGCAATGGAAGGGTGAACCAGTTATCGACTTTATCAACCATTGGAGGAATGCAAGCCTCAACTACAAAAGAAAGCCTTATTGAAGCTTCTGGCATAGAGATGTGCATCCAAGGCATGCATTGGGGACTGCGCTACATCTTGCAAGGTATCAAGCCTAGCACATTTGAAGAACTTGCGACTCGTGCCCATGACATGGAGTTGAGCATGGCCTCCATTGAAAATGAAAGGTTGCCCATCTATGAGCCTCGCAAAGGGTAAATCAAATTTTAGTTGATGGAGGATCCTCAGTGACACTCCTCATAAATTCCCATTGTACCTGGTTGGCTATATGTGCGATGAAAGGGTAAATCGAATTTTAGTTGATGGAGGATCCTCAGTGAACATCTTGCCAATTCACACTGTGAAAGAGATTGGCATTCCTATGAACGAGCTCTTGGAAAGTCATTTGATGATTCAGGGATTCAACCAAAGGGGGAAAAGAGCCATATGCATGATCAGGTTAGGAATTACCATTGAAGATATGTAATCAAGTGCATGGCTGCATGTGATTGATGCAAAGATTTCATACAACGTCTTGCTTGGAAGGCCTTGGATACATGAGAATAAAGTGGTTCCATCTACCTACCACCAATGTTTGAAGTACTATGAGGGTGAAGTCAAGAAGAAGATAGTTGCTAAGGACAAGTCATTCACCAAGGCCGAGTCGCACTTTGCTAATACAAAGTTCTACTTAGAGAACCACATTGTGAAGGAGCTAAAAGTTGATGATATCATAAAAAGCAAGAATGACGAGTCCACAACTAAAAGAGTTGAGGTGACTATTGGCAAAGCTAAAGCTGCTGTTGAAGAGGTATACCCTAACTCGAATAAATCTTATAGAGGGAACATTGTGTCTTATGACGAGAAAGTAACTCATGCGCTCCACTATGTCCCTAAAAAGAATAAAGAGAAGGATTAATCATCTAATCTCCAAACTAACATGCTAAAGGGGTTAACTCTTCCGGTCAAACGAATAGAGGCAGTAAGGTTGTCCTCAACACTACTTGCAGGGTTGTGGCCCAAAATCATTTGCAGAATGTGACACTCCCTACAAAGCGCACAAATGAAGGTTTTGATCCTAACGCTTACAGGCTATTTGCAAAAGCTGGATACAATCCCAATGAGCCGTCAAAGTTAGGGAAGCTCCCATCAGAAGTTGCTACAAGGCAGCCACGTGAAGGTTTGGGATACAAGCAACTGTCACCAATGCGCATCTCCATAGAAGGGTGAGCGACTATTATATCACTATCGAAGATGAATCTGCTACTTCTAACAGGCCTTCTGTATTTGACCGACTTGGAAAATCAACTCTGAGGACTTCGAGATTGGATCCATTAAGGAAGGGGAACAAGTTCTATAGAAATTATCAAAGCATAAGAACACCCGCTTCGCCTAGAATCCAGAATATCTCTAAGGATTTCCAAAGTTTGGTTCCTTCTGGAATGAGGCGACAAACAAAACTTGTGATTTCATGTAAAGAAGTACTGAAGGTAAATCCATATAACGTGGTCTACATTAAGGAACGTGACGAAGAAAGAAAGTGTGGGTTCTTCGTATCATGTTACTGGACAAGGCGCGAATGGTGTTTCATCTCTAATGGAGGATGATGAGAAACTGGAGGATGTTTTACCGTGTTATCACATATCCTTCAACGATGGGGACACTCAAGAAGATAAAGATACGAAAGATGCTCCACCTGAACTTGAAGAAGCGGTGAAGACAATAGTTGATGCCTTAAAAGAAGTTAACCTTGGCACTGATAAAGTACCATGACCCATCTACCTAAGTGCTTTACTAGAAGTTGATGAAGAAAGAACTTATATTGAGTTACTCAAGGAGATTAGGGATGTCTTTACACGGAGTTACAAAGAGATTCCTGGCTTAGACTCGAAAGTAGCAGTCCATTACCTTGCAGTCAAGAATGGCGCTCGTCCTGTTAAGCAAGCTCAAAGGCTCTTTAGGCCGAACTTGGTTCCCCTGATTGAAATCGAAGTTAACAAACTCATCGAATTTGGCTTTATTCGTGAAGTTAAATGCCTAACATGGGTTTCAAGTATAGTCCCTGTAAGGAAGAAGAATGGCCAGATTCCAGTGTTCGTTGACTTTAGAGATCTCGACAATGCGTTTCCTAAAGATAAATTCCTGCTCCCTATTTCAGAGCTCATGATTGACGCAACTGTTGGTTATGAGGAAATGTCTTTCATGGATGGTTCATTGGTTTATAACTAAATTTGCATGGTACCAAAAGATGAATAGCTTACTGCATTCCGCACCCCAAAGGGTATTTATTACTACAAGGTGATGCCTTTTGGCTTGAAGAATACTGGTGCTACTTACCAAAGGGCTATGCAGAATATTTTTGATGACCTTCTCCACAAGAATGTCAAATGTTATGTTGACGACTTGGTGCTAAAATCGAGAAAGAGGAGTGACCACTTGAAAGACTTGAGAATGGTATTTGAGTTGCTCCGAAGGTACCAGCTTAGGATGAATCCATTGAAATGTGCCTTTGGAGTTACTTCTGAAAGTTCCTTGGTTTCATTGTTCGTAATCGAGGGATCGAAATCGATCAAGCCAAAGTTGATGCAATTTTGAAAATGTGCAGCCTCGAGATATTCATGAATTGAAAAGTTTGCAATGAAATCTAGCTCATCTTAGGAGATTCATCTCGAATCTCTCTGGGAGATGCCAACCACTCAATCGCCTTATGAAGAAATGTGTCCCTTTCAAGTGGGACCAAGCGTGTAGCAATGCCTTTGAGAGCATTAAATCCTACTTGATGAAGCCTTCAGTTTTAATAGCCCTATACCTGGAAAGCCATTGACACTATACATTGTAGCGCAAGAAAGGTTTGTTGAGCACTGTTGGCCCAAGAAAATAGTGAGGGAAAAGAAAGCTCGCTTTACTACTTGAGCATGATGATGAGATCAAACGAGCTGAATTATTCGCCAATTGAAAAGTTGTGTTTGGCGTTGGTCTTCTCAATTCAAAAGTTGAAGCACTACTTTCAAGCTCATATTGTTCGTCTTGTTTCTAAAGCAAATCCCATCAAGTTTGTGATGTAAAAACCTGTTCTTAGTGATCTACTAGCGAGATGGTACCTCCAATTTTAGTAATTCAAGATTGTGTATGTTTCTCAAAAGGCTATAAAAGGACAAGCATTGGCAGATTTCTTGGCAGATCATCTGATACCTTATGACTGGGAACTAACTGATGAACTACCTGATAAGGATGCGATGGTCATTGAAGTTCAACCTCCTTGGAATATGTACTTTGATGTTGCTGCACATCGTGGAGGAGCTATTGTTGGCATAGTATTTTTCACTTCTCAAGGTGAGGTTCTGCACTAGTCTTTTACGCTGATGCAACTCTGCTCCAATAATGTTGCTGAGTATCAAGCATTAATACTTGGGCTTGAAATGGCTATCAAAATAAAGAAGTTGCAATTGCAAGTCTTTGGTGACTCTTAGTTAGTGACCAATCAGCTTTAGGTAGTTACAAGGTCAAGAAACCTGAACTATACCCATATCATGATCATGCTAAACAATTAATGGGGTGGTTTGTTGATGTGACTATTCAACATGTGCCTAGGAAAGAAAACAAGAAGGCTGATGCTTTAGCTGCCCTAGCTTCATCATTAACCCTTCCTGATCAAGCGCAAGTTACTATCTGCCAAAAATGGATAGTATCGCGGCCAAATAAGGATGAAAGTGAAGAAAATAAACTCGAGCATCTTCTCGCTGTTTCTGAAGCTGAGAAGGAAGAATGGCGACAACCCATTTCTTGAGCTACGGAACACTTCCAGAAAATTCGAGGAGAAGGGCTGAAACCGTCGTCGTGCACCGAGCTTCCTTTACTACAAAGATACCCTATACAGAAGACCATTCAAAGGAGTACTCTTGTGATGCTTAGGGGAAGATGAAGCACTCCAAGCTTTACAAGAAGCACATTACGGGGTATGTGGATCACATCAGTCTGGACCAAAGCTCCACTTTTATAAAAAAGAATGGGATATTATTGACTGACAATGGTAAAAGATTGCTTGGACTACGCTCGAAGATGCAAGGCTTGCCAATTCCATGCAAATTTTATTCATCAACCTCCTGAAATGTTGCGCCCCGACTGTTACATACTGCCGTTTGACGTTTGGGGATTGGATGTTGTTGTTCCACTGCCAAAGTCCTCTAGTGGGTACCTATACATCTTGGCTGCAACTGACTACTTCTTAAAATGTGCTGAAGTTGTTGCTCTTAAGGAAGTAAAAAAGGAATATATTGAAAGTTTCATCCGAGTAAACATAATCAAGCTCGTTGGCATTCCTCGTTACATAATAACGGATAATGGCAAGTCGTTCGACTATAGGTTGATGAACAAGATTTGTGATCTCTTTAGCTTCAAGCAACGTAGCTCTTCTATGTACAATGTTGTCGCCAATGGTCTAGCTGAGGCATTCAACAAAACTATATGTAACTTATTAAAGAAAGCTGTCTCCAAATCCAAATGAGATTGGTATGACCATATGGAAGAAGCTCTGGGGCCATATAGAGCAACTCACAGCACGCCAATACAAGCGACCCCTTATTCACTCGTCTATGTAGTCGAAGCCGTTCTTCCACTCGAGCATCAAATACCTTCATTACAATTAGTTATTAAAGAAGGGATCACTAATGAGAAAAATGCTCGACTTCGATTAGCAGAGTTGGAGGCTCCTGATGAGAAGAGGTTGGAAGCTCAACAGAGTCTTGAATGTTATTAGGCTCGATTGTCTTATGCCTGCAATAAAGAGGTCGACCAAGATCCTTTCAAGTAGGAGATCAAGTCCTTGCCATACGAAGACCCATTATTACTTCCCATAAGCATGTCAGGAAGTTCACTTCAAAATGGGAGCGACCTCAAAAAATTCCTTATTTGGCCGAGTGTTTAGCAAGGATGGCAGGTCACCCAGTACTCTTCTCATATGATTTTTGTCGCAAGGTGCAAGGTCTTTCCACCAATCATGTAGCAAAGGTGGGATGTTTATGACCATACCGAACCTGGGGATTTCATGCTTCATCTTCTGCAAACCAATAAAGGTTAGCCCTTTCCCACTCCAGATTTTACTATTTACGCAACAATGATCAACATGTTGGCACATTTTCTCCAAGTAATGCACATAATATGATAGTGTCCATTAGGATTGTGGAAATCCCGTCGGACTTTAGACAAGGCTCATCTAAGCGGGTTGTTACGTCAATAACGCTCTAACCCGCACTAGGTTTAGCATGATCATGTACATTTCAAGTCGGAGTAGGGTTTCTAGAATGGTCTAGACTGGTACTCTCAAGTGGACAACTTGAGAGGGAAACGCACAGGACCGTCGATTACACTGTTGATCGACTAATCTACCGCAAATAAACCTTTCTGATTTAAAGGGTGATTTTCAGGAAAGCGCGGACACTCATCAAGCGCCGCTATGTTGATAATTGGCACGAGTGGAGTATGATGTGGAGCATGCATTATGAAGAAATAATAATACATTGCCAAGTATTTGCATGTAAAAAGAAGTAAATAAAATAGCAAAAGTGAACATGAAAAGAAAAACATAAGAAACAAGTTAGTTTAGCTTATGAAAATGTGCGATGTAGCAGTCAAGATAAAAAGAAATGAAGAGCGGTCATACATGCTATAGCAAACAAAGGAGAATAAGGAAAGAGATGTGCATGTCATAGCAAATTTAAACAAACAAAGGGGAATAAGGAAAGGGATGTGCATGTCTTAGCAAATTTAAACAAACAAAGGAGAATACGGAAAGGGATGTGCATGTCATAGCAAATTTGAACAAATAAAGGTGTACAAGGAAAGGGATATGCATGTCATAGCAAATTTAAACAAACAAAGGAGAATAAGGAAATGGATGTGTATGTCATAGCTAATTTAAAGAAATAAAGGAGAAAAAGGAAAGGGATGTGCATGTCATAGCAAATTTAAATAAATAAAGGAGAATAAGGAAAAGGATGTGCATGTCATAGTAAATTAAAACAAATAAAGGTGAGTAGTGGAAGGGATGTGCATGTAATAAAGAAAGTAATCCACGTAAGTCAAATTCATTATGGTAAGAGCCTAAGTGTAAGTCCCTAGCAGAGTCGCCATGCTGTAGCGCCCCATTTGCTCGCGAAAGCGGGTTTCGACGTTTGACAACTCTTTTAAAAGGAGGTATTAAAAGAGAAGAGTCGCCACCTAACGATTTTGAGGTGCGTAGGGCACCTATTTGCAAGTACCTCTGTTTGACTAGTCTGTGTCACCAAAGATCGGGTAAAGGCTCAAATTACCTCAAAGAGAAGGTGTTAGGCACTCTTCGAGGTCCACAACTGTGGGTCCCGGCCGAACCTTAAACTATGTGGATTATGTGATTAAACTAGGCGAGTATATAAGTAAGGAAAGATATGAAAGTTGAAATTCCTATTATGACATAAACCAGTGTAAGGAAAAAATATTATAAAAATTAAACTATATGAATAATCGGTACAAGTTTTAAAGATCACAAGGACTACAATTGCGTTGGTCTATGACTAAGTGTGAACAGTAAGAATATAAAAGGAAGGGTGAGTCCTAAGTTTTTTAGCCTAAAGGATCACCACGTGCAATATAAATAATACTTCGCAACTGCTTTTAGGTAGGAGTTGCTCATATTATTCAGCAGGCACAGACTATCATCTCCTGCTACCCGATTACTATGTTGAAGTTGTTTACTTAAAGGCGCTCTAATTCAATTCTAAGTCGTGTCCTATGCGTGCACTACTCGTCCGATGCCTATGGTCCATCCTTGATATGAGATATGTAGTGTACGCATAGAAATAATGTCTCAACTTCTGGGCTATCCATGATAAAAGCGGTCTTTTCGGCGTCCTCTTCATCCTTCCGAATCTGATGGTATCCCGGGAAGCAATCCACAAAGGATTGGAGTTCATGCTTGGCGTTGTTGTCAGTTAGTATGTGTATGTTGGGCAGCGGGAAATCATCCTTAGGACTTGCTCTGTTCAAATGTCGGTAATCGGCACATACTCTAACTTTTCCATCTTTCTTCGGAACTTGCACAATGTTGGCTAACCAAGTCGGGTATTTGACCTCTCGGAGAACCTTGGATTTGATTTGCTTGGTGACCTCCTCTTTTATCTTCAAACTTATATCTGGCTTGAACTTTCTGAGCTTTTACTTTACCGGTGGACACATGGGATTGGTGGGTAGCTTGTGAGCTACTATGGATGTGCTTAAACCAGTCATATCGTCGTAGGACCATGCAAAGATTTCCTCATACTCCTTTAGAAATCTAATATACGCTTCTTTCTCTGATGGTGATAGATGAATGCTTACACGTGTTTCCTTGACCGTTTTGGAATCTCCTATGTTAACTTCGGTTTGTTTTTAAAATTTTCTATTTCTCTGACGATTTCCTAAGGATATGTAATAATTATACTGAAAAGAAATGCAAAAAGATAATAATAATATAAAAAGCAGTAATGCATTAATAAAACTTTTTAAAATGTCAACAAGTACGACTCGATGGCTGGAGTAATTATTTCCAAACAAAATACTAAAAAATGTCTCAAATGCTCAAAACTATTTGAAAATAATTCATGCTAATTTGCCAGGCTACCCAGGAACTCGACAGGCCCGGGATGGTGCAGCGGTCCGGTTCTTAAGAACAACTCCTTCTTCCACGGTCTGAATGTGTAAGGTCTTCCTCCTCCTCCTCCTCCTCCTCCTCCTCAACAATTGCACTACAGCCATGTCTTCTTCATCTAGAAACAGCTTTCTCATGCCAGCCAAAACCTCATCTTCCTCATAATCCCCATATCATGTCAGCCTGATAGAATGTCTGGTGCAGAGGTGGTACGGGATGTTATAAGGAGCATGCCATGGGGGTGACTAATTTTGATATTCTTGCCATGTGTATTCATATCCGAGTCCAAAACTCATGCCATGGTACTATAGTTGTACGGGTTTGGTAATCCCCTAAAGCTTTTTGCCGAGACCCTTGCCTGGTTCATACTCAGTCCACAACAATATGCTTTCTATCTTGTTGATCCACAATCGATCATTTTCAATTGCGATAACCCGTTCAATGTGATGGTATATTTCTCCACCCAGCTTCCTTCTATTTTCGGTGACCGGAACGGTCTTGTTGGTGTAGATAGGGTTGCTTCCATCTCCATGGATGATCACCTCCTGATGATTCCACTCAAATTTCACAGCCTGGTGTAGAGTTGAAGCTACTGCTCCGGCGGCATGTATCCATGGTCTTCCCAACAATAGATTGTAAGTAATAGATATATCTTGCACATGGAACTCGACATCAAACCAAGTCGGACCCATTTGTAGACTGAGGTTGATTTCTCCAATGGTGGCTCTCTAAGATCCATCGAACGCCTTCACATTCATGCTTCCTATTCGTATCTCGTGCAGGCCTTTACCTAGTCTCTTTAGAGTGGTCAATGGGCATATGTTAAGACCCGAATCTCCATCTATCAAGATCCAGGAGATGAACTTATCTTCAAATTGCACCTTGATGTCCAACGCCCTGTTGTGACTCAGTCCTTCTGGTGGTAATTCATCTTCGTGGAAAGTGATTTTGTGGCATTCCAATACCTGTCCAACAATGTTAGCCATCTCTCCACTAGTGATGCCGATGGGTACATAAGATTCACTTAACACCTTCATCAAAGCATTCCGGTGCGCATCTCAGTTTTGCAGCAGTGATAAGATGGATATCTGAGCAGGGGTTTTATTCAAGTGGTCAACAACAGAGTACTCTTTTGCTTGTATCTTCGTCCAAAGATCGTCACTGCCAGTCTCAAGAACAGGCGGCTTAGGTGCATCTTCCTGGCTTGTTCCTCCCAGATTCTCATGTGTATAAACTCTGCTAGTTCAAGTCATACTTTGCGCAGCACCTGTTTCTTCCATTTTGGCTTTTCCCTTCCTTCTTGCTTCCATAACATAATCCCACGGGACGGCATCGGACTGGTAAGATGGTGTGGGAGCTACCATTATAGTGAAGGGCGTAGTTACCTCAATTTCAAATGGCGCCTAGGTTTGTACCACAACTGCCGTGAGGGTGACCGGAGTTGTTTTAGGAGCGTCTCCCTCTCGAATGAGTCCAATGGACCCCTCTTGATCCCATTCTTCCTCAGTTTCTATCACATTCATTCCCTCACCTCTGAGATATGGGAGAGGGTCGTTACAAACATTTGGAGCAACTTGCTTTACCTGTATGACCTTAGTGTCGATCAACGTTTGAGTCTTGTCTTTAACGTGCGACACTCCTCAATGGTATGACCCTTCATGCATGAATGATAAGCACATGTTTTGTTGGGGTTGATCCATTAGGAGGGAATTTCCACAACAATGGCATGGATAGGAGTAACATACCCAGCGGCCTTCAATATCTAATACAATTGGTCTATGGGTTCAGCAATTAGGGTGTATTGTCTAGGAGGTCTGCGGTCAAAATTTGGACATGGCTTCGGGTAGTTTTAGCGTGCGGGTAGAGGCGAATGGTAATATGAATGTTGAGTATTATAGGTATGGTAGGTGGCAGCAGGGTGTTGGTATCTCGGAGAAAAGGGTTGATATGTGGGTGGAGGTGTTTGGTATGTGAGGGGAGACTTAGGACCTTGGGCTACCATCACGGCACCCACTTCTCTCTTCTTTGAAATGACTCCGGATTGCAAAGCTTTATTCGTGGCCTGCAGTGCCTCGAAATTGATCACCATCCCATTCTTAATTCCTTCTTCTATTCTTTCTCCAATCTTGATGATGTCGGAGAATTTGTGATTTTCAATGACCATCAACCTTTCGTAATACGGCGGATCTTGAGCTCTATCAAAGATCTTGTTCATTTGTTCTTCTTTAAGTGCTAGCCTTACCTTTGCGGCCTCTGATCTCCAACGAGTAGCATACTCGCAGAAGGTTTCTGTCGGCTTTTCCTTGAGGTTTTGAATGAAGAAAACATGTGGCGCATTTTTCGTGTTGAACCTGAATCTGTCCATGAAATCTGGCACTATACTCACCCAACTAGCCCACTTCTTTGGGTTTTGACTGATATACCAAGACAAGGCGTCTCCTGTAAGTCCTCACATGAATAGTTTCATAAAGATTTGTTCATTCTTGCCTATTCCTACAAGCTTGTCGCAGTATGTTGTCAGATGCACCTTCGGATCACCAGTACCATCGAACATTTCAAACGTGGGAGGTTTGTAACCCTCCGACAGTTCCACATCTGGCTGAATACATAGGTACTCATAGTTTAGACCTTCAATGCCTTTACCACCTTCAACACTCCGAACTCTACCAGTGAGCTTCTTGAGTTCCTTCGCTATGCTTTTAATGAGCAGGTCCATCTCAGTCAATTCAGGTAGGGTTTGTTGCGGGGTGCGGGGTAAGGTTTCCACATATATCAGATTGCTTTGATGGATTCCTGGAACTTGGGTATATGGGTTGTCCTTGGTCGAGCTTTGGGGATCAGGAGTAGGTTGTGGTGCATTTTGGGGAGTGTGATAAGTAGCGGTTTGCGGGTATTGAGTTGGATGAGTGTGGTATTGTTGAGGGGTTGGTACTGATGGCAGGTGAAGATTCTGGGAAGGTGCGGGACACTGGTATGGTGCGGGAGGATTTGGTGGTGGGTTCTGGTTTTGTGTGTTTTGCGGTGGTGTTTGGTTCTGGGTAGTCGTCTTTTGCTAGTTGATGTCTGGAACATTGAGAGTAAGGGAGAGGTTTGCCAAATTTCGGACTTGCTCAAGCTCCCCTGTAGTTCCAGGATTTTTGGCTCTAAACATAAGACCAACTCATTCTGTCTCGGAGTACTTTGGCCATTTGAAGTTTTAACGTTTTCCGCCATAGTAACATTCTCTTTCCTGATATCACTTAAATCATCCATTTTCCCTTTTCCTTTGCCTTCGGGGTCGCTTGGTAGAGGAGGAAGTGGAGGACCTCTGGATCTGGTGTGATATGCTGATGATGCCAGTATACACGAACTAACCTTTGGGAATGGGAATAATCAAAAAAGAAAAGAAAAATCAAAGGTAACCAAGTTAGTAAGGTGAAATAAAAGAGTGTTTGCAATATTTAAACATGTTTCAAAAAAGTCACGCAATAATTCGCGCCCTAATTTTGGGGACCTCATTGTGCCTGAGGTAGGCCTAAGAGACACATAGACTTGGACAAAATTGATGCCAATATTTGCTTCATTTCATTAATGCGAAAATGAATCAAATCAAATTTTTACTAAATCGACAATAATAATAAAGTTGTTGATGGCACTTAGCCTTATTACATCGAAATCTAAGCTAGAAAGCAGTAAAGAACATTATCTCTTAGTCAACTAGGTCCGTGAAGGACCTTCTCCATGCTTGGCTCTTTTGACCCCATCAATCAGGTTCCCCAGATCGCGCATATCCAATAGTAAGTAAGCTTTTGCTAGATTTCCTCCTTCACCATCGTCCATGCCTTGGCAATGCGGGAGTCTCTTTCTCATCTTCCCTTCTAGCTCCATCAATCCTTGTTCCAAGTATTCTAATCTTTCTGTTGACTTAGTGGCTATCTCCTTCCATTCCTTTATCGCCTCCATGTTCACTTTATGTTGTTCCAGATGTTTAGCTTCAAACTCGAACACCTTTTTGCTTAGCCTCTTATACTTAACCTGTGCCTCGGCTACTTCATCTATGATTTTGTCCTGCAGATTGACACCTGGCTTGACATTCCCTGCTACATCGTTTTCCAGCCATAATAGATAGTAGTACATATGACCGTCATGATACCTGTCTGGCTCGATGATTTCTCTTTCCACAATGATCTTTTGGTTCCACATGTGTTGCACCTCGAACTTAAATGGAATGACATCTCCTTTGAAATCTACTTTGTACTGGACCATGTTGGAAACCCGAGGTATGACTTGTTTCCTCCTAACTTGTCGCATTACCCTTATAGGAGCGTAAGGATAGATGCCTCGCAACCAATCAGTACCAAATGATATTCCTCCTTGACCTGATAATGAACTCACTACTAGGAAACCATTCAAACATCAATGCACCTGCTCGTCTGTCATATTGCTGAAGAAACACACCCAACTTACAGCATTTCTAGGATTTGCAAACCTGTCCAGAATAAACATCATTTTCTTTGGGTGATGGTTGGCTATGTAGTCATTTAATGGCCTTTGCAAAATCTCTTGATGGTACTCTCCTCTCGGAAAATGTTCCAGTAGGCAGACTTGTATCAATAGATTACAACCCTCAAAGTGTCCAAATCCCTGCTTGCTCCGATCTAGAGCACGGTACATCTCATCTAAGATCATAGGGATGATGGTATAAGTTTGTCCCTCGATTCCATCCATCAAGGTCCTGGAGACCATGGCTAAGCGAGTATGAATCCTTCCCCCTTTTGTTGGAAATATCAACAGCCCCAAGAAGTAGACGACGAACACATAAACCCGGCGGTGCACCCATCCCAATGAAGTAATGGCTAGTTCTTCATGGTGAAGACGATACGACTTGCTATTCCCATAATGCTCGGAAAGAAATTCAAAAGGGACGTACGATTTCTTTAGACAGAGCAGCTCATCATTCTTCTAAAAACCTAACATTTTTAGAAAACCGCGGGGAGTGCGATTCTCTGGTACCAATAATCCCAGGCTATCCCATGGAAACTTGGCGAAGCCTCCTATTTTTTCAAGGAGAGGAGTCATTTCTATATAGCCAAATCGGAAAATAGCTTATTTCCCATCCAGAACATGGTAGCGGCCTCAATCAATTCCCTATTTGGTCGAACGTTTAGAAAGGATGGCAGGTCACCAAGTACTCTTCTCATATGATTTTTGTCGCAAGGTTCAAGGTCTTTCCACCAATCAAGTAGCAAAGGTGGGATGTTTTGGACCATACCAAACCTGGGGATTTCATGCTTCATCTTCTCCAAACCAACAAAGATTATCCCATTCCCCCTCCAAATTTGACTACTTACGCAATAATGATCAATATGTTGGCACATTTTCTCCAAGTAATGCATATAATATGATAGTGTCCATTGGGATTGTGGAAATCCCGTCGGACTTTGGACAAGGCTCATCTTAGCGGGTTGTTACGTCAATAATGCTATAACCCATACTAGGTTTATCATGTTGAATGTACATTTCAAGTCAGAGTAGGGTTTCTAGAATGGTCTAGACTGGTACTCCCAAGTGGACAACTTGAGAGGGAAAGGCACGGGACCGTCGACTGCACCGCTAATCGACTAGTCTACCGCAAATAAGCCTTTTCGATTTAAAGGGTGATTTTCAGGAAAGTGCGGACACTCATCAAGCACCGACTATGTTGATAATTGGCACGAGCAGAGTATGATGTGGAACATGCTTTATGTAGAAATAATAACACATTGCCAAGTATTTGTGTGTAAAAAGCAGTAAATAAAATAGCAAAAGTGAACATGAAAAGAAGAGAAAAGAAAAGAAAGACAAAAGAAAGAAGCCAGTTTGGCTTATGAAAATGTGTGAGAACATAATGTAGCAGTCAAGATGAAAAGAAATGAAGAGCGGTCATACATGTTATAGCAAACAAAGGAGAATAAGGAAAGGGATGTGCATGTCATAGCAAATTTAAACTAACAAAGGGGAATAAGGAAAGGGATGTGCATGTTATAGCAAATTTAAACAAATAAAGGAGAATAAGAAAAGGGATGTGCTTGTCATAGAAAATTTAAACAAATGAAGATGTATAAGGAAAGGGATGTGCATGTCATAGCAAATTTAAACAAATTAAGGTGATTAGTGGAAGGGATGTGCATGTAACAAAGAAAGTAATCCACATAAGTCAAATTCGTTAGGGTAAGAGCCTAAGTGTAAGTCCCCAGCAGAGTCGCCATGCTTTCGCGCCGCATTTTCTCGCGAAATCGGATTTCGACGTGTGACAACTCTTTTAAAAGAAGGTATTAAAAGAGAAGAGCCACTACCTAACGATTTTGAGGTGCATTAGGGCACGTATTTGCAAGTAACTCAGTTTGACTAGTCCGCGTTACCAAAGATCGGGTAAGGGCTCAAATTACCTCAAAGAGAAGGTGTTAGGCACTCTTCGAGGTCCACAACTGTGGGTCTCGGCCGAACCTTAAACTATGTGGATTATGTGATTAAACTAGGCGCGCATATAAGCAAGGAAAGATATGAAAGTTGAAAGTCCTATTATAAAATAAACTAGTGTAAGGAAAAAATATTATAAGAATTAAACTATATGAATAATCGGTACAATTTTTAAAGATCACAAGGACTACAACTGCGTTGGTCTATGACTAAGTGTGAACAACAAAAATATAAAAGGAAGGGGGGGGGGATCCTATGTTTTTTAGCACAAAGGATCACCCCGTGCAACATAAATAATACTTCGCAACTCCCTTTAGGTAGGAGTTGCTCATATTATTCAGCTGGCACAGACTATCCTCTCTTGCTACTCGATTACTATGTTGAAGTTGTTTACAAAAAGGCGCTCTAATTCAATTCTAAGTCGTGTCCTATGCGTGCACTACTCATCCCATGCCTATGGTCCGGGAGGCTTTGGACCTACTATTTAGGTGGTTCTAGACTTTGCTTAGGTTGCTCAAAATGATAAAACTAGTCACACATTCAAAACAAGTAGGACTGCACATAATAACAACGAGTGGATCATGTTAGCCTCCACACACAAACAACAGATTGCACACAGGCAAGTTCAGCGGTATTAGAATCATTGAGTCCTATAGGCATCATTTCTAGATGATTCCGACTTCCAATATTATACAGGCAGTGAATTATGTGGATTAAAGCGTTCATAAATCCTAGAAGCATGATTTCTAAATTGTTGGTGCAAGAAGGCAGTAAAACTATCTGAATTGCCAGTGCTGATGTTACAGACATGCTTCTTAGCAGGTGACAGTGTCCTATAGACTGGATTTCTAGTAATTAACAACTGAAATTGATTATATTTTGTCTAAGTGTAGCAATGACAAAGTAATTGATTGGTGGATTAAGATCATATAGTCATGATATCTAAAAAAAAGACGTACTAAGAACAATAGAAGCAGTTGGTTGATTGATAACTTGAAAACCTATAGACATGGTATCTAGGTGTTTAGTAGTACACATGGAAACAAATATAGCAATTGCTTGAGCCAACATGTTTTGGCAAGTTTAGTGAAGTATATGCGTGATTCCTATAGGCATGCTTTCTAGTAATGTGCAACATGCTAAACTAAATGACATATAAGGCATGTTGAACGGAATAGCAAATGAACAAATAGACCCTATAGGCATGTTTTCTACCCTTTTATGCAAGCATTAGAATATACATGTTTCCCCAATTTCGCTAACACCCCAATTATTCATTTTTAAAAGTTACAGGACCAAAATAGAATAATACAAACTCAAAGATGACAAAAATACAGGCTGAAACAAATACAAGCCTCCATCAAATAGTACATGCCCACTATAAAATAAACTAGTGAATTTCTGGGGCTTCAACAGTCTCACAAACCAACAGACCCAAATCTCAGGCTCATAAGGACAGTAGAATCTTCCTGAATCAAATGCCCAGGTCCAACAGCACATATGACCCAACACCAAGCCGAACAAATGACTTAGTTAGCCAAATGGATTCCAAACTTAACCATACAGAGGTGACAGACCACTCAGGGAATTAATTACTTAACTCCAAAATCTATAGCTAATCAACGGTTCTAGCCAAAGCACATAGACAAGATCACAGAATTACTGACAAATATACAAGGAAGGTTCATGCTTGCATTCTCACAAACAAAGCTAAAAGATCACAGGATAGTAAACTACTCCAAAGAGTTTCAGCAGTAAAATGATTCAGGATTAGCCTAAAAGAACTTTAGACGCGAGATTTAAACATGAAATCTAATAGAGTTATAGACAAGAACAAGTAGAGCATAGCCTCCACATGAAAGTTTTAACATGATGGCCTAGTGAAAACAACATAACAGAACAGGTTCATGATCGAGCAGTCACTTAGTCGAGAATGAGAAAACTTTAACATGCTGAGTATCAGTTACAATAACAGAAAGACTTATAGTAAACATGTCACCTTCACATCAATAGGACAGAAAAGCATTAAACCTTGCACTAGTTGGTCACATATAGGAGACAATGCTGGTTATGAGATTTACTCTAAAGGTCTCAACTAATAATGAAGAACACAAAATTGTGCAAGTCAAAAAACACAAAATAGAGTTACAAATAGCATGGAAACAAGATCATAGCTAACAATAGAACTCCCGAAAGATAAAAGTTGGGCATGAATGTCTCAACAGGAATTAGAACACATTCTGGGCATGAATTGGTTATCATAATAGTACAGAACAAGGAAAGAAACCAAACTCAGAATAAGCAACCGGTAAGTAACCAACTACTCATAAACATAATGATTAGAAATCATTCTGGTTGGACACACATAATGAGCATGCATTAAGGTTATTATATTAGGCTAAGTATTTAGATAGTATTGTCATATGACTTGCAGAGA
Organism: Nicotiana obtusifolia; assembly: GCA_002018475.1. NCBI lineage: Eukaryota > Viridiplantae > Streptophyta > Magnoliopsida > Solanales > Solanaceae > Nicotiana > Nicotiana obtusifolia. The sequence continues at coordinate 219,001 of MCJB01016039.1, forward strand.
AATAGTACATTATGCATAAAGGATTCAACACGAAGAGAGCAATCTTGAGCAAGAACATAGTTTCCTAAGGGTTTTAGTACAAAGTTCAACAACCATCAATCAGGTTTCAATTACAAATCAGGTAGGCATCATGAATTAGCTTAGCTATCCACATATGATTTAAGATCAAGACTTGCATAAAATTGAAGCTTGTGGAACTACAGAGTAGTATTAAAATAAGCAGAATTACATATGAAGTGGCATAATATCGAAATTAACTCAGGGAAATGCAAGTAGCACTAATGCACATAACATAAACACAAACAGAAAAAAGTAGAATTGCGAGAGTATGGGGGCACCAACCAGTTGCAAAACGAAGCGAATGAAGAATGAGAAACTCAAAATCTCAAGAATAGCAGCGATTGCAGGAGAGTAACGAAAACCCCAAAATATCCAATGCTTCAAAGTTCACAAGAGCCTCGAAGTGGGCTCCGAGCAGTGCTTGCACTGGAGGAGGCTAATGAATGGATTCTAGTGGCCTTGGCTTTCAGCCGGCAAATCAAAAGTCTCAAATAGAATAGAATGAGTGAGAGTGAGGGAATAGTGGTGGTAATAATAGTTAAGTAATAATTGTTCAGTTCTGAAAAGGGAACATGGAAGGGGGTTTATATAATGGTAGAAACAGAACAAGAAAATATGGAAAATAATTAATCGAACACAAATAAGAAAGAATTTCACATGCCAATCAGTAGTAGAACCAGTAAAGAAAAAATTGAAATTTCAAACCCTAGTTCGACGGAAATAAAAGATTAGCTGAAGATCTTGGTAAATCGGACCAATATAGCCTGGTAGTTAGTGTATATAGACGAAATATCGTCTAGATCTCGAAGGTATGGAGATGATTGTGCATTATTTAGGACCGTATACTTGCCAAAAATAGGCAAGTATTATGTGATACTAAAACCATATAAATAACAGAGAGATCGAGCATATATGGAAGGAAAATCATGGGAGATTCCATATTAGAACTGAAATTGGGGAGGATCGAGGAGGCGGCTATTAGGGTTTGAGAGGAGGAGAGAGTAGAGACAGTTCAAAGGCGGCGGAATGAGAAAATGGTTTTAGGGTTAGGGGGTTTGGCGGATAAAAAAGGGGAGAATGGCTTGTGGGCCGTTGATCTCTGAGATCAACGACCAAGATTAAAAGGGAGATGGGGCGGGTTATAAGACGTGTCGCGATCGGGTTTGGCGGGCGGGTGAAGGTGAATAGTAATATGCAGGTTGAGTATTATAGGTATGGTAAGTGGCAACAAGGTGTTGGTATCTCGGAGATGAGGGTTGATATGCGGGTGGAAGTGTTTGGTATGTGAGTGGAAACTTAGGGCCTTGGGCTAACATCATGGCACCCACTTCTTTCTTCTTTGAAATGACTCCGGATTGCAAAGCTTTATTCGTGGCCTGTAGTGCCTCGAAATTGATCACCATCCCATTCTTAATTCCTTCTTCTATTCTTTCTCCAATCTTGATGATGTCGGAGAATTTGTGATTTTCAATGACCATCAACCTTTCGTAATACGGCGGATCTTGAGCTCTATCAAAGATCTTGTTCATTTGTTCTTCTTTAAGTGCTAGCCTTACCTTTGCGGCCTCTGATCTCCAACGAGTAGCATACTCGCAGAAGGTTTCTGTCGGCTTTTCCTTGAGGTTTTGAATGAAGAAAACATGTGGCGCATTTTTCGTGTTGAACCTGAATCTGTCCATGAAATCTGGCACTATACTCACCCAACTAACCTACTTCTTTGGGTTTTGACTGATATACCAAGACAAGGCGTCTCCTGTAAGGCTTCGCATGAACAGTTTCATGTGGATTTGTTCATTCTTGCCCACTCCTACAAGCTTGCCGCAATATGTTCTCAGATGCACCTTCGGATCACCAGTACCATCGAACATTTCAAACTTGGGAGGTTTGTAACCCTCCAACAGTTCCACATTTGGTTGAATACATAGGTCCTCATAGTTTAGACCTTCAATGCTTTTACCACCTTCAACACTCTAAGCTCTACCAGTGAGCTTCTTGAGTTCCTCCGCCATAATTTTAATGAGCAAGTCCTTCTCAGCCAATTCGAGTAGGGTTTGTTGCGGGGTGCGGGGTAAGGTTTCCACATATATCAGATTGCTTTGATGGATTCCTGGAATTTGGGTATATGGGTGGCCATTGGTCGAGTTTTGGGGATCGAGAGTAGGTTGTGGTGCATTTTGGGGAGTGTGATAAGTAGCGATTTGCGGGTATTGAGTTGGATGGTGGTGGTATTGTTAAGGGGTTGGTACTGATGGTGGGTGAAGGTTCTGGGGAGGTGTGGGATACTGGTGTGGTGTGGGAGGATTTGGTGGTGGGTTCTGGTTTTGTATGTTTTGCGGTGGTGTTTGGTTCTGGGTAGTCCGCTTTTGCTGGTTGATGTCTGGAACATTGAGAGTAAGGGAGAGGTTTGCCAAATTTTGGACCTGCTCAAGCTCGCCCTGTAGTTCTAGGATTTTCTGCTTCAGACATAAGACCAACTCATTCTGTCCCGGAGTACTTCGACCATATGAAGTTTCAACGTTTTCTGCCATAGTAGCATTGTCTTTCCTGATACCACTTAAATCATCCATCTTCCCTTTTCCTTTGCCTTCGGAGTCATTGGTGGAGGAGGAGGTGGAGGACCTCTGCATTTGGTGTGGTATGCTGATGATGTCAGTATGCACGAACCAACCTTTGGGAATGAGAATAATCAAAAAAAGAAAGAAAAAGCAAAGGTCACCAAGTTAGTAAGGTGAAATAAAAGAGTGGATGCAATATTTAAACATATTTCAAAAAAGTCACGCAATAATTCGCGTCCTAATTTTGGGGACATCATTGGGCTTGAGGTAGGCCTAAGCGACACATAGACTTGGAGAAAATTGATTCCAACATTTGCTTCATTTCATTAATGCGAAAATGAGTCAAATCAAACTTTTACTAAATCGACAATAATAATAAAGTTACTAATGGCATTTAGCCTTATTATATTGAAATCTAAGCTAGAAAGCAGTAAAGAACATCATCTCTTAGTTTATTTGGTCCCTGAAGGACCTTCTCCATGCTTGGCTCATTTGACTCCATCAACCAGGTTCCCCAAATCGTGCATATCCAATAGTAAGTAAGCTTTTGCTAGATGTCCTCCTTCACCATAATCCATGCCTTGGCAATCCGAGAGTCTCTTTCTCATCTTCCCTTCTAGCTCCATCAATCTTTGTTCCAAGTATTCCACTCTTTCTGTTGACTTAGTGGCAATCTCCTTCCATTCCTTTATCGCCTCCATGTTCACTTTGTGCTGTTCTAGATGTTAGCTTCAGACTCGAACACCCTTTTGCATAGCCTCATATACTTAATCTGTCCCTCAGCCACTTCATCTATGATTCTGTTATGCAGATTGACACCTGGCTTGACGTTCCCTGCTACGTCGTCTTCCAGCCATAATAGATAGTAGTACATATGACCGTCATGATACCTGTCTGGCTCGGTGATTTCTCTTTCCACAATGATCTTTTGGTTCCACATGTGTTGCGCCTCGAACTTAAACGGAATGACATCTCCTTTGAAATATACCTTGTACTGGACCATGTTGGAAACCCAAGGTATGACTTGTTTCCTCCCAGCTTGTTGCATTAGCCTTATAGGAGCGTAAGGATAGATGCCTCGCAACCTAATCAGCACCAAATGAGTATTCCCCCTTGACCTAATAATGAACTCACTACTAGGAAACCATTCAAACATCCAATGCACCTGCTCGTCTGTCATATTGCTGAAGAAACGCACCCAACTTACAGCATTTCCAGGCTGTGCAAACCTGTCCGGAAACGTCATTTTCTTTGGGTGATGGTTGGCTATGTGGTCATTCAATGGCCTTCGCAGAAGCTCTTGATGGTACTCTCCTCTTTGAAAGTGTTCCAACAGCCAGACTTGTAGCAATAGATTACAACCCTCAAAGTGTCCAAATCCCTGCTTGCACCGATCTAGAGCACAATACATCTCGGCTAAGATCATAGGGATGATATTATAAGTTTGTCCCTCGATGCCATCCATCAAGGTCCTGGCGACCATGGCTAAGCGAGTATGAAACCTTCCCCCTTTTATTGGAAATATCAATAGCACCAAGAAGCAGAAGACGAACACATAAACCCAGCAGTGCACCCATCCCAATGAAGTAATGGCTAGTTCGTCATGGTGAAGACGATACGACTTGCTATGTCTATAACGCTCGTAAAGAAATTCAAAAGGGATGTACGATTTCTTTTGACAGAGCAGCTCATCATTCTTCTTAAAACCCAACATTTTTAGAAAATCGCGAGGAGTGCGATTCTCTGGTACCAGTAATCCCGGGCTATCCCGTGGAAACTTTGCAAAGCCTCCTATTTCTTCTAGGAGAGGAGTCATTTCTATATTGCCAAATCAGAAAACAGCTTATTTCTCATCCCAGAACATGGTAGCGTCCTCAATCAATTTCCTATTTGGTCGAATGTTTAGCAAGGATGGCAGGTCACCAAGTACTCTTCTCACATGAGATTTGTCGCAAGGTGCAAGGTCTTTCCACCAATCAAGTAGAAAAGGTGAGATGTTTTGGACCATACCGACCTTGGGGATTTCATGCTTCATCTTTTCTCCAAATTTGACTACTTACGCAATAATGATCAATATGTTGGCACATTTTCTCCAAGTAATGCACATAATATGATAGTGTCCATTGGGATTGTGGAAATCCCGTCGGACTTTGGACAAGGCTCATCTTAGCGGGTTGTTACGTCAATAATGCTATACCCATACTAGGTTTAGCATGTTGAATGTACATTTCAAGTCAGAGTAGGGTTTCTAGAATGGTCTAGACTGGTACTCCCAAGTGGACAACTTGAGAGGGAAAGGCACGGGACCGTCGATTGCACCGCTAATCGACTAGTCTACTGCAAATAAGCCTTTCCGATTTAAAGGTTGATTTTCAGGAAAGTGCGGATACTCATTAAGCACCGCTATGTTGATAATTGGCACGAGTGGAGTATGATGTGGAGCATGCTTTATGATGAAATAATAACACATTCCCAAGTATTTGCGTGTAAAAGGCAGGAAATAAAATAGCAAAAGTGAACATGAAAAGAAGATAAAAGAAAAGAAAGACAAAACATTAAAGTCAGTTTGACTTATGAAAATGTGTGAGAACGTAATGTAGCAGTCAAGATGAAAAGAAATGAAGAGCGGTCTTACACGCTATAGCAAACAAAGGAGAATAAGGAAAGGGATGTGCATGTCATTGCAAATTTAAGCAAACAAAGGGGATTAAGGAAAGGGATGCACATGTCATAGCAAATTTAAAACAAGAAAGGAGAATAAGAAAAGGGATGTGCATGTCATAGAAAATTTAAACAAATAAAGGTGTATAAGGAAAGGGATGTGCTATGGGATGTGCATGTCATAGCAAATTTAAACAAACAAAGAAGAATAAGGAAAGGGATGTGCATGTCATAGCAAATTTAAACAAATAAAGGTGTATATGGAAAGGGATGTGCATGTCATAGTAAATTTAAACAAATAAAGGTGAGTAGTGGAAGGGATGTGCATGTAACAAAGAAAGTAATCCACATAAGTCAAATTCGTTATGGTAAGAGCCTAAGTGTAAGTCCCCAGCAGAGTCGTCATGTTGTCGCGCCCCATTTTCTCGCGAAAGCGGGTTTTGACGTGTGACAACTCTTTTAAACGGAGGTATTAAAAGAGAAGAGTTGCCACCTAACGATTTTCAAGTGCGTTAGGGCACCTATTTGCAAGTAACTCTGTTTGACTAGTCCGTATCACCAAAGATCAGGTAAGGGCTCAAATTACCTTAAAGAGGAGGTGTTAACACTCTTCAAGGTCCACAACTGTGGGTCCCGACTGAACCTTAAACTATGTGAATTATGTGATTAAACTAAGCGAGCATATAAGTAAGGAAAGATATGAAAGTTGAAAGTCCTATTATGAAATAAACCAGTGTAAGGAAAAAATATTATAAGATTAAACTATGTGAATAATCGGTACAAGTTTTAAAGATCACAAGGACTACAACTGCGTTGGTCTATGACTAAGTGTGAACAACAAAAATATAAAAGGAAGGGGGGTCCTAAGTTTTTTAGCCTAAAGGATCACCCCATGCAACATAAATAATACTTCGCAACTCCCTTTAGGTAGGAGTTGCTCATATTATTCAGCTGGCACAGACTATCATCTCTTGCTACTCGATTACTATGTTGAAGTTGTTTACTGAAAGGCGCTCTAATTCAATTCTAAGTCGTGTCCTATGCGTGCACTACTCGTCCGATGCCTATGGTCCAGGAAGCTTTGGACCTACTATTTAGGTGGTTCTAGACTTTACTAGGTTGCTCAAAATGATAAACTAGTCGCACATTCAAAACAAGTAGGACTGCACATAATAGCAACAAGTGGCTCATGTTAGCCTCACACATAAACAACAGATTGCGTGCAGGCAAGTTCAGCGGTAGGCAGTTTTTAGACGTATTAAAATCATTGATTCCTATAAGCATGATTTCCAGGTGATTCCGACATCCAGTATTATACAGGCAGTGAATTATGTGGATTAAAACGTTCATAAATCCTAGAAGCATGATTTCTAAATTGTTGGTGCAAGGAAGCAGTAAAACTATTCGAATTGCCAGTGCTGACGTTATAGACATGCTTCTTTATTGCAAACAAAGCGAATAAAGAATGAGAAACTCAGAATCTCAAGAATAGCAGCGATTGGAGGAGAGTAATGAAAACCCCAAAATATCCAATGCTTCAAAGTTCACAATAGTCTCGAAGTGGGCTCCGAGCAGTGCTTGCACGGGAGGAGGATAATGAATGGATTCTGGTGGCCTTGGCTTTCAGCCGGCCAAAATCCAAAGTCTCAAAATAATGTAGAATGAGTGAGAGTGAGAGAATAGTGGTGGTAACAATAGTTAAGTAATAAATGTTCAGTTCTGGAAGGGGAACATGGAAGGGGGTTTATATAGTGGTAGAAACCGAACAAGCAAATATGAAAAATAATTAATCGAACACAAATAAGGAAAGAATATCACATGCAATCAGTAGTAGAACTGGTAAAGAAAAAAATTGAAATTTCAAACCCTAGTTCGACGGAAATCAAAGATTGGCAGAAGATGTTGGTAAATCGGACCCATATAGCCTGGTTGTTAGTGTATACAGACGAAATATCGTCTAAATCTCGAAGGTCTATGCATGATTTAGTACCGTATACTTGCTAAATATAGGCAAGTATTATGTGATACCAAAGCCATATAAATAACGGAGAGATCGAGCATATATGGAAGGAAAATCATGGGGAGATTCCATAATAGAACTGGAATTGGGGAGGATTGAGGAGGCGGCTATTAGGGTTTGAGAGGAGGAGAGATTATAGAGGGTCCAAAGGTGGCAGAATGAGAGAATGGTTTTAGGGTTAGGGGTTTGCTGGATAAAAAAAGGGGGGAATGGTTTGTGGGCTGTTGATCTCTAAGATCAACGGCCAAGATTAAAAGGGAGATGGGGTGGGTTATAAGACGGGTCGCGATCGAGTTGGGCTAAAAGGGTCATCTGGTCTGGGCTGTAGAAAGGGCCGGGTGTTTTGGGCTTATTTTGATCCGAAAATTGGCTCAATATTAGGCTGGTTTTCTAAAACAAGTGAAATGGAAGAAATAAATTAATAAAGTAACTGTATAAATATAAAAAAATATTATTTATGCAACTAAATATTTAGAAAATAGTATCTAAAGGTTGTAAAAATATAAAGAAGTTATTTTGACCCTAAATAAAATGGTGACCGCAATTAATCGTAAGTATGGGCAATTATTACAAAAATGCATAAATAGTTTAAAAAAAAATGCAAACGTGATTATATAAAATGAGATAAAATATTGTAAAGCATATGTGTGGTTATAAATAATAGATTTGGATGATTAAATCATCACAAAATAATTTAAAGGGGTAATTAATACATACTTAAATAATTTAAATGCAAGAAAATTAACTTTAAAGCTTTAACAAATTATGAAAAATTATAGAAAATACTTGTATGACTCTTGTATGGTGCAGGAATGATATTTAAAGCATATATGATATTTATAAAATATGGGGGCAAAATTGGGTATCAACATTCAAGCTCATATTGTTCGTCTTGTTTCTAAAGCAAATCCCATCAAGTTCGTGATGTAAAAACATGTTCTTAGTGATCTACTAGCGTGATGGTACCTCCAGTTTCAATAATTCGAGATCGTGTACGTTTCTCAAACGGCTATAAAAGGACAAGCATTAGCATACTTCTTGGTAGATCATCCGATACCTTATTAATGGGAACTAACTGATGAACTACCTGATGAGGATACAATGGTCATTGAAGTTCAACCTCCTTGGAAGTTGTACTTTGATGGTGCTGCACATTGTGGAGGAGCTGTTGTTGGCGTAGTATTCGTCACTTCTCAAGGTGAGGTTCTGCCTTAGTCTTTTACGCTGATGCAACTTTGCTCCAACAACGTTGCTGAGTATCAAGCATTAATACTTGGGCTTGAAATGGCTATCGAAGTACCCTATACAGAAGATCATTTGAAGGAGTACTCTTGCGATGTTTAGGGGAAGTGAATCACTCCAAGCTTTGCAAGAAGCACATTCTGGGGTATGTGGATCACATCAGTCTGGACCAAAGCTCCACTTCCATAAAAAAGGATGGGATATTATTGGCTGACAATGGTAAAAGATTGCTTGGACTACGCTCGAAGATGCAAGGCTTGCCAATTTCATGCAAATTTTATTCATCAGCCTCCCGAAGTATTGCACCCCGACGGTTACATCTTGCCATTTGACGTTTGGGGATTGGATGTTGTTGGACTACTGCCAAAGTCCTCTGGTGGGTACCTATACATCTTGGCTGCAATTGACTACTTCTCAAAATGGGCTGAAGTTGTTGCTCTTAAGGAAGTAAAGAAGGAATACATTGCAAGTTTCATCTGAGTAAACATAATCTATCGCTTTGGCATCCCTCGTTACATAATAACGGATAATGGCAAGTCGTTTGACAATAGGTTGATGAACAAGATTTTTGACCTCTTTGGCTTCAAGCAACGTAACTCTTATATGTATAATGCTACCGCCAATGGTCTAGCTGAGGCATTCAACAAAACTATATGCAACTTGTTAAAGAAAGTTGTCTCCAAATCCAAATGAGATTGGTATGATCGTATGGAAAAAGCTCTGTGGGCATATAGATCAACTCACCTAACGCCAACACAAGCGACCCCTTATTCACTAATCTATGGAGTCGAAGTCATTTTTCCACTCGAGCATCAAATACCTTCATTACGATTAGTTATTCAAGAAGGGATCACTGATGAAAAAAATGCTCGATTTCGATTAGCAGAGTTGGAGGCTCTTGATGAGAAGAGGTTGGAAGCTCAACAGAGTCTTGAATGTTATTAGGCTCGATTGTCTCGTTCCTTCAATAAAAGAGCTCGACCAAGATCTTTACAAGTAGGAGATCAAGTCCTTGCCATTCGAAGACTCATTAGTATTTCCCATAAACATGATGGGAAGTTCACTTCAAAATAGGATGGGCCATATGTCGTGCAGGAAGATTATTCAACTGGAGCCTACAAGCTGGGTGATGCAGATGGCATGAGAATCGGCCATATCAATGGAAAGTTTTTGAAGAAGTATTATTCTTGAAGTTGCAATGCTCCTTGACACACGAGCCTAAACTGCATGTTCCTGCACTCCTGGCCCGCATGAGTCTAAACTGTGTACGACCCACACAAAAAAATTACGCTAAGTCAAAAACCTCGATAGAGGCGTCCTAGGCAAAAGTTAGGACATAAAAAAAAGTCTGCTAGGTTGAAAACCTCGAAAGAGGCAGCCTAGGAAAAAGCTATGACATTAAAAAAAAACTCACCTATTTTGAACTACGGTATGACTTGATCCTCTTCATAGAGGTACGTAGGAAGCTTAGAGTTTCATTCTAAGTTCAGTCGCATGAGTTGAAAAATATATATCACCCCTAACATTGTTCTAAGTAAGGCATGACGGAATAGAATCTGCTTGTTGGCACCTAAGCATAGGGCTTACATGTATCTTTTACCTTATCAAAAGGTTGATGGCTTATGTGGGCAAGTCTATAGGCTCGATAGTAGATTAGTATCTCCGAGGGGATGGTTATAGTCATCTTGAAGAAGGTGAAATCTTAAAGTTGAAATTTTAAATCCGCTATTTTTCCAGTGGAAGTCTTCAAAAGAACGCCAAGTACAGAAGTCGAATATGTAAAATTCATCAAGTCTCCAATTAAAATGGTTCTTGATTAAAAGGTACTTCTATGTCAAGGGATCACCTTTTGGGGCAAAACCTCTCGAGTTTGAAATTCCCAACGTGGCAAAATGCGAAGGTAAAACATAAAGTATTACCTAGAAGTATCCTGGAGTAAATTCGATTTTTAATTTTGATATGTCTTGAATTTTGAAGTCTAGTTTGCGATAAATCAAACGGTTCTTAATTTCGCAATTTCTGCACCAAGATATAAATTTTTTTGGTGAAGCTACACAAATCTGAAATTGTCAACGTGTCAGAATCTAAAATTAATTTCAAAATATTATCTGGGACACAACTGAAGGTGTTAGAATGAAAATTTTGGATGTGTTCTAGATTTTGAAGTCTAGTTTTCAATAAATCAAACAGTTCTTAATTTTGACATCTCTACACCAAGATATGAATTTTTTTGGTGAAACCGTGTAAATCTGAAACTGTCAACATGCTGGAATCTAAAGTTGATTTAAAAATATTATCTGGAACGGTTCTAAAATAGGAATTTTGGCTTGTTCTAGATTTTAAAGTCTAGTTTTCAATAAATCAAACGATTCTTAATTTTGACATTTTTACACCAAGATATGAATTTTTTTGTGAAGCTGCGCAAATCTGAAATTGTCAACATGTCAGAATCTAAAGTTGATTTCAAAATATTATCTGGGATGATGTCTGAAGGTTTTTTATTGGGAACTTTTGATATTTTGTAGATTTTTGAATTTTAGTTTCAAGAAATTAAACGGTTCATAATTTCAACATTTCTACACCAAGATATGAATTTTTTGGTGCGACTGCGCAAATCTGAAATTTTCAACGTGGTAGAATCTAAAGTTGGTTTCAAAATATTACCTGGGGCGATTTCGAAGGTGTTTGATTCCGAATTTCGGATATTTCTTAAATTTTAAATTTTAGTTTCTAAGAAACTAAATGGCTCATATTTTTGACGTTCCTACATTGAGATATACTTCCTATCACAAAGATACAAAGGTGATGACCAACATTATTTTCAAAGAAAAAGGAGGATATATATTCAAATACAGAGAAATTCGAGACACGAACGAAAGTGATGTTTAAAAGAAAGCCACGTTCTATTTTGTGGATGTCAATACATCATGCTAAGCAAAAACATATTGATATTGAACCGCAAGAGAAAAGAAAAAGGGAAACATCAATGAAAACGCGCAATATAAAGTAAAACAGATGGAGTTTTTCATTCCAAGAATACTCACTAGGTAGGAAAATGTGGAAAAAAATGAGAGGCAAGTAAAATACTCTATATAGACTAATCTAAACACAACTTGTAATTGACCAGCTCTTTAAGGATGGCCTCTAAGTATTGTTTCTTCGTCTCCATGTCGGCCAAGTCATCAGCAGTCACCAAGGAAACATCAGAACATCTATGGTACTCCTTTTCAGCAGATGAAACTCTAGATTCAATCTTTCCAACCTATTTCTTGACAGCATCTCGAAGAGCTCTTAACTGTTTCAACTTCTCCTTGGCCTCTTTGAGAGATTGACTGGTGGCAGACAGTTTCTCGACCTTCTCCCCTTTTTCAGTCAAGACAAGGTCAAGATGTTCCTTGGTTTTTAAAAATGACTCTAATTTTTCAACGTCCGCAACCTTATCAAAAAGAGTTGATCATTCCTGGTCATATAAAGTGGAAAGCTCAAAGAAAGATGCCAATAGGTCTTTTAGAGGGGAAATATCCACACCCTTACCATCCATCTCCTTGAGAATCACTTGGATCTCGAATTGAAGAGAAGAAGCACTGTCTGCAGTAAGGTCGGAGAGTTTGGCATGAATTTTAGCTCAAGCATTCAAGATGAAATTCTTGTGAAGAGTCAAGACAACCTTTCTTCCGTCAAAGATAGACATCATTAGTGCTGATCGTTGGTGAAAATTAGGCCCCGATTTTGCTTCACGATTAGGAACGGAAGTCGTCTCTAGGTCTGACTTAGATGTTGAAGTGATTTCCTTGAGTCTGGCTCCACCACTTATTCATTACTACCCTATGGCTTGCTTTGGTGTGACGCTATGGAAATATCAACACCATTTGGTTGCATAGAAAAAGATAGACGGTTAGTGAAGTTACATAGATATTATGAGGTAATACGAAAGTTTTAATCATTACCTCTTTAATAGTCGTCAAAGTCCTTGAAGCACTGCCAATGCTGTCAGTAATCTCGACTACACCCAAATCAGAGTCTCCTTGTTTGTTTGAATATGGCTTCACCCGCTTGAAGTATTGATTGCCATGACTACTATGGCTCTCGTTTTGGGATGGGCGTTTGTTGGAGGTAGGAACACCGGTTCCCAATGGAAAGGAACCCTCATTGACTTGATGAGATTAAGAAAATCCCTTCTTTTTTTAAACTTCTTTATATGGAGGTCCCTTGATGCCGCGTGGTACAACCATTTTAGATTTTAAAGTTTGTCCTTCTTGTTATGCTCTTGAGGCATGACCTCTAAAGGCGTGACAATAACTGACCCAGTGGTACTCACTAAAGATTGTAAGTGGTTTTCAAGAAAGTTTCCATGCACTCTTTACCACCAAGACTTATAATCGAACGAGACATACTTCTTCATCTTGCGCATAATAGGGGGAAATGTGGCCTTTGACCTACTTTTAGACAGCACACAAGTTCGTAAAAGTTCTAATCCTTCTTCTAAAGAGACCTCATGAAAATCTTGATCCAAGCAACCGGGGATGTCTTGATAAAAACCAAATTGACGACTGAAGTGATGCGGGCTATAAGGATCCACGATGAAGGTTGATCCATTTCTCAAAGGAAGGTAATTCAAGCGAATACTCAGAAAAAATTCAACTCAGACTCTTCCTCGTTGCCATCGTCATGATAGTAATATGGTTGAGAACTACTTGGCATTGTGGAAGTCCATGCGGCACTTTCTCCTCCATGAATGTGTTTTCTCGCGTCTTCATTCCCAAAGTATCTCGATGTTCCCTTACTTGAATATATAGCCATCAGAGGAGTAGCTGGCCTATTTGTTAGAGAAAAATAACACGCCAACCAACCATACACATAATGAATTAGGAAGCAAACTCTAGAAGGATCGAGTGGCGAGCCGTTTGAAATTATGTTTAAGCCCCTGTAGATGCTGGCTAATACTGGAACAACAAGATTAATTCTTTGCCCATATTCTTGAAGGCCTGCAATCTTGAAAGTCTCAGGCTGAATGAAGTCGCCTTCTTTTGTAGTTAGCACAAAGAAGCATAACCAACATGATAGAAAGGCAACCAAGTATATTTCGTCTTTCTTATCGCTTCTAATGCCAAGTTTAATAAATAGTGCATCTTCAACTTCTGACCAATTGACCATTTTATCTATGGCTCCGGTAGGGTTGTGTGTTGATTTGGGACGAGCTGACTTCTTTTCTTTTCTCGTTGGAGGTTGTTCATACTTTGCAATCTTTTTGCACCAAGACTCTATCCATTTTCTCACATGGACATCAGGACTTTTAGTGTTTCCCTCTCGAAGTTGGTGACATGCAACAAACAATTGCTGACAAGCTTGTGGAAGGGACTTTGTATATTTATCGCAAGCACCTGTAAGTTTTCATGTATTTGGAATAACTTCCTCATAAGGAGACCCCATTAAAGGCAGACCCCTAATAGTGCACAAGTTCCAAAGGGATATGGATATCTCTCCAACAGAGGTGAGGAACGTATTTGTAAGAGGACACCAAGCCTCACAAAAAGCATGCATAATACTTGTAGAATGATCATAAGTAAACAATGAAGCATAGACAACATCGTAATTATTGGTGGCCCTCAATGTCCAATGGCTCCTACTAAGGATATATTCGGTCCACTCCCAATAACAGGGAACATAATAAAATTTGTCACCAAACGTTAAGGAATCACACCAATGTACTTCTCCTTTGAGGATTTTTCGTCCGAAGCATGGGAGGGAACTTGCCACATTTTTTAACTTTGTGATTATGGGAACGAAGAGTCCATGTCTTGAATTTACGTTTGGTGTTTTCAAAAGTACAATATACCAAACGAAATGGATTCTGCAAGGGTGGCCACGAAGCTGCATATAAGTTGGTCAGTAGTATATCAACTAGCAATCTGGTCTCCATTTTACTATCCTTGTGCTCTGAAATTATACTTGGACGTGAAGAAAGATGATGTTGAGTCTCTATTAAAAAAAAAATTGTTAGTACCTAAATAAGAAGGGCAGAGTAATACTCATGATCTCGGAAGAGAGCATGGATAAGTAAAATTTTCGCCTCAGTCGCCAAAAAAAAATGTACGTTCGTGTCAGACTTTTTTTTTTTGAAAAGGTTTTCGTTGCGTACTTTTAAAGGTGCTCGTCTTGAACTTTTAAAGGCATTCAAATTTATAAAGTTTTGTTCCAAACCTTTAAAAGGCGTATGCTTCGAACTTTTAAAGGTGCTCGTGGCGAACTTTACAAGGTCCTCACTGCTGACTTTTAAAGATTTCTACCACGAGCTTTTAAGGGTCTTCGTCACGAATTTTTAAAGGTCTTCATTGCGTGCTTTTAAAGGTCTTCACCGCGAACTTTTAAAGGTCTTCACTGTGAACTTTTAAAGATCTTGATCACGAGCTTAAGGATCTTTGTGTGAACTTTTATGGGTATTTGCCACATATTTTAAAAAATTTCATCGCGAACTTTTAAAGTAATTCATAGTTTGATGAAGTTGCTTCTAAAAAAAAAAAAAAAAAGACAACAGAGTACAAAAAGAAAAAAAGTACAAGAAAAGAAAGAAGAAATTAGCTTCGTGTAAATGCCTCCAGTCATCAAAGAAATGAACTCAAGAACAACTTGAAGATGCCTAAAGCTGATTGATGCTCAAAACATATGAGAATGTGGCTATTTATAGATTTCTCAAGGCAGCATATGGTTTTGTCGATGTGGGAGCTCTTGTAATCCAAAAGGAATTGGGTATCCTAGCTCAATTAGAATTAGGTGCCGTGCTTTTGACGCATGGGAATATGTGTAAATTTAGGAGTTCTATGTTAAGTAGGAAAAGGAAAATCCTATATGAATTGGATTTCTATCAAAGCGTAAAGGTTTGTATTTTACGTCATCTAGGATGCTTGGGGTTACACTAGCAGAGCTTTGGCTTTTTAATGTGAAATACGTGGAAGTCTAAGTCAAATAAGTGTTTGAGAATTACAACAGACCCATGTATTCAAATGTAGTCATATAGACTTATGAAGTTACGTGGAAATGAAATCAAAGGGCATGTTGTCTTCATCAAATACTTCAAAGTCTAGTGGTTAAAATTTACACCTCGACGAATTTTGAAGTAGGAGGCATTTATAGGTATATAAATTTAATTCGTAAAATAATTTGGACTATATTTTAAATTCAAGATATATTAAATTTGTTGAGCTAATAAAATTAGATTAGTTATATAAGTCCACTTTATATGGACTAAATAAATAAGCCCGAATCCAGTGGCCTAGCCCATTTAATTGGGCTACGAGTGATGAACTAACTTCATTAAACCCAAGATGTCATCTTCCTAGAGGCCGAGTTTGGTGCCACGTGTCAGATGACATGGCACGCCAAGTCAAATGGAAGAGCAAATAGGATCATGCCACGTGTCAAAATGACACGGCATGCCAAGTCAAATTAAAAGGTCAATGAAATCGTGCCACATGTGCAAGTGATATGTTCTGGCCAATCAAATGCGGTCTTGTCATACTTCGACCGGAAAGAGTTTGTTCTCATCATAACTCTTCTTTTCCACAACTATAAATAGAGGTCTTCATAACTTATGAAAGAGACCAGAAGTTATAACAAGAATCAAGAGGAGCTCGTGGATCAAACATTGTAAATTTCTCTAAAAGCTACAAGCATTCAAGTGTTCTAAGGATTAAAAGATCAATATGAGTCAAGAACAAGCTACAAGCCCTTGGATTAAAAATATGTCAAGATCAAGATCAGACCTCCAGCACTTGGATTGAAATAAAATAAAATTCAAGATTAAGCTCGAAGGCTCTTTTATTTACTATTGGATAGAAGAATCAGAAGATTCGTAGAGATTGTAACACTTATATTATTTGAAATAAAATATTATGATTGTCACAATATTTTTTCGATCTCAATTATTTTCTTGACGTAAATTTATTGTCTACGGCGCTTCTCCAGTTTTAGAGAGTGATACAATTATAGGAGAATATGGAAGAATAGAATTAAATTCTGATAGAGAAGAAAAGGTAAATATGAAATATAAATAGGACGAAGATATGAAATAGCCGTTGAAAAAGAAGAAAAAATAAAGGAAAAAGCTCTAACTTGGAAAAGCTCTAAATTCACTTTGTGAGCCATGTGGCATATCGAGAGTTAAGGCTTCCATACATCCAAGTAGAGAAAGACAATTAGGACTTCACATAATTTAAAGAGAATTAATAATCCAAGCCAAATTTAGGAGCATTTTTGTGTATTGTGGGGCGACGTGTGTAACAACTGCACTTTTAAGTTCGCTATTTAAAATATATTCACAATTTATAATGTATCTAACAATTAGTCAATTCATTCAAACTTCAAAACTAAGTATCCTGAATTTGAAAATTCAGGACTTAGTGTCCTAAATTTTTGAGCTGCTAATTTAAAATTCAGGACTAAGTGTTGAATTTTTGAACTACTAATTTAAAATTCAGGACATAAGATTCAAACTTCAGGACATAATTTTCGAAATTGAGGACACAATATCCTGAAGTTTGAATTTTGAGGTTTAAACTCTAAGACGTTGTGTCCTGAAGTTTTAGTGAAATTAGCTAATCTTTAAATACAATATAAACTGTGGATATATTTTAAACAGCAACTTAAATGGCTACCTGGTGTCATTTTCACTATTGTACCCCTTTTGTTTTGAGTAAACGTTATTCTTATTATTAAATTTTAAATTACGGTGGATGTCCATAACCACCAAATGAATAATACCCACTACTCTTCTCCATTAACCTTTCTCTATTTCTTATTATTATGGTTGTAACTCTCACACCTCCCTAACCTCCTTAGTGATCTTCCCCCATGATCTCAATAGTTAATACCATGTTTATGACATCCCTTTTGTATTACCTAAATATCATCCTATAAATAGAGGGTTTGTGCATCACATTATAGACACTTGAATACATGGAAGAAATAAGAATCTCTCATCTCTTTCTCTATATGTTCTTGTCTACTTTATTGTTTTATATTGTTACTTTGAGCTTAATTTCTTAATATGTTATCAACACGAAGCTCTAACCAAGTGGAAGATAACTTATTTGACGATGGAATTATGAATGGTCGACAACCTTGAATCAATTTGGTTGAGCCTATATATGGAAATCTGAGCATTTCGTATGCCATGTCAATGTTATGTTTGCTTCTATTATACATGGAGTATCATTTTCCAAGTGCTATGAATTCTGCAATTAACTTACGTTAATATCTAAGACTTGATTTAATTTGTGTTACTTAACAATTTAGTTTCATTTGTTTAGATGTATGCATATGGAGTACCTCTGCTTTCGAGTGACAAACAAGAGCATATTCCGATGCCTTGACATCATCTCCCATATGTACTGCTCCGACAATTTGCAAGCCAAGATTATGGAATCGTTAACTATTGAGAAGGTTTCTAATTAATCTTAAAAAATAATAAGAATTTGAATTTATGTTGTGGTCAATAAATTTTGTATGACCAAGATAGTTCTATTCCCTTTATATTTGATCATGTGGTCGTTCGTGGAAAAGATCCATACGGACTTTTACTAAAGTTTTGGCAAAAATAACTGATTATCAGAAAGTAGTATATCATGAAAGGCTCAAGGGTGATTCTACTTTGGCTTATTATGCCATTGTATGAGGGTAAAACATCAAGTTTGAGTTCTGGTGCACCATGCTTATAAGAGCTGGGTTCGAGTCTCAAGACACTATAGCCTTACACGCCTTTATATGGGTAAGGCATCGGGTTTGAGTCCCAATGCACCATATTGATTATATAATGATGACTAAAGAAAAATAATATATTTTTCATAAAAAAAATATGAAGCTTGTCCCACTTGATTTGCTCCATTCTTGAAGTGAATGTGATAGCGATGCATAATAAATCTAAATGAAGATAAGTGGTTGACCAGTGAACTGGGCGTGCTAAAGATCAAAATAATAATAGTCATCATTATGGTAATTGTAAAAAGGAAAGCAATAAGACTTCTCAAAATAATCCTTCAAAGGTGAAGGAAATATGTATCAATGTGGTCTCCATTCCTTTAAAATGTGACTTGTGATAAGCATTATAAATGCAAACTCATTTCTGAAAGTGAATATATGTGTGTCTGTGTGTCTGTGTGTGTGTGTATATATATATATATAACGATTCTTCCTTGACTATCTTTAATCCATATTCCAATTTTGTTATAATTTATATTGACGATGTCTTAGTTTTCTCGACAAGCATCGAGCAACATTTCAAACATCTAGGCATTTTCTTTAACACTATTAAAGAAAATGGATTAGCTCTGTCTGGGACTAAGTACAACTTATTCCAGACAAATATCCGGTTCCTTGTCCATAACATCCAACAAGGGATTATTACTCCTATTCAGCGATCCTTCCAGTTTGCTGACAAATTCCCAGATTAAATTCTGGACAAGACGCAGCTTCAAAGATTCCTTGGATGTATCAACTACTTTTCTAATTTTATTCTGTGATTAAGCATTTTTCTTAAACCCCTCAATGATAGGTTGAAAAAGCCTCCAGTTCCTTGGACGGGTATATATATATATGTGTGTGTGTGTGTGTGAGATAAAGATTATGCATAATAATGTACTTATGTATAGTTGGATAAATACCATAACTCACCTCTAAGGGAGATTTGAGAGAAATAAAGATAAATGATTGGTCAATGAAAATTGATTTTACTTGGAAAACATGAAGTTTTGGACTGATAGTCCTAACACCTGAAAGTATAAGCTAGTAGGGTGACACAAGATTTTTCTGTAAATGTCATGGTAATTATTATATGAAAACATGTTCTCTTGTGGTGGATGCAGTTGCTTTAAGATTTTAGTCTGGCAATACCTGAAAAATTTGATATGCGTATATAAAAATCGTTGAAGGATTTAAATTGTTCTGAAGCATATTAAGGTTCCCAAAAAATTTATTAAATAAAGCTTTAGCAAATTCTTACGTGGATTAGAGCAATCATGGCGTACATGATTTATTTTTGTGTCTATTGCAATTGGTGTATATTTATCTTGCTAGAACCATGAGTATAACAATATAGTTGCGAGATATAATTTTATTCCTATATGAAGATATTGAAATAGTGTTAGTATTATATTGCAAAAGAAATTCTTGATATAGATTTGTTTATTCTAACAAATAGTGTCAAGGTTTTATTGGTTATGCAAATGCAGGCATTTTCTGAAGTTCGTTTGTCAGAAAATCTATTTGTATGTGAGGCAACTGTCATATTATTATCTCACAAGGCAGTCAATTATTGATAATTATTCAAGTCATGTCAATATACTAGCAACTGATAAAGCAAGTGACTCAATGCACAACATATGTGTGACTTTTCTTTGAAGAGAAGATTCCAATAATAGTGAAGACGATGATGTTTGCTTATCTCAATTGAAAGAAGGATATATTGAAGGAGACAGGATAAAGCATATATTTCATCAAAGTTCTTTATCAGACACAATCTTCACCAAACGGTGAAATAGATGTTCAACAAATTTGTTCGCTTGATAATTTGATGGTTATGTTCAATGAAGCATGAGCAACCTCAACATTTGAGAAGTTGGTATACATGATCGGAATGCGTCATCTCGGAGAAATAAATTGATGTTTCCATTATGGGAGGCAAATACGCGCCGTACTCTTTTTTCCTTAGCTAAGATTTTATTCCACTAGGTTTTTTCTAGCAAGGTTTTTAATGAGACAACAAGAAATGTGTATTACTAGATATGTATATTCTTTTTCCTTCACTAGGATTTTTTCCCATAGAGTTTTTTCCTTGTAAGGTTTTAACGAGGCACATTATCTATGGACATCTAAGGGGGAATGTTATAAAATATTAAATTATGGTGAATATCCATAACCACCAAATGAATAATACCTACTACTCTTCTCCATTAACCTCCCACCATTTCTTACTACACCTCCATAACCTCCTTCATGATCTTCCCCGGTGATCTATAACCTAAATATCATCCTATAAATAGAGGGTTTGGGCATCACATTGTAGACACTTGAATATATGGAAGAAATATGAATCTCTCATCTGTTTTTTCTGCATTCTTATCTATTTTATCGTTTTATATTGTTACTTTTAGCTTAATTTCTTAACAATTATAGTATCTAGATGAGCTAAAAGAGTAATCTTTTTAGACTTGTAGTCAAAGACCTTAGGGGTTGTTTGGTAGGATATATAAGAAAAAGTAATATATGCACTCTCTCCGTTTTAATTTATGTGAACTTATTTTCTTTATAGTCTATGCAAAAAAGAATGACCCCTTTCCCTATTTGGAAATAATTTACCTTTATGCAATGATTTATAGCCAAAAAAAAAAAATTGTGTCTCATTTTACACCACAAGTTTAAAAGCCTCTTCTCTTTTCTTAAACTCTATGCCCAGTCAAATGAGTTCATATAAATTGAAACAGAGGGAGTATTAGCTTTAGTATTATTAATACTTTGTTTGGTGGTGTTTTACTACCTATGTGTAACAAATACTATTTGTATTAGTTATACACCATATTCAGTACTATTTTTATATATAGCAAACGATGACATTAACAATATTATAATTTTTAGTACATGGATTAGC
Organism: Nicotiana obtusifolia; assembly: GCA_002018475.1. Classification (NCBI taxonomy): domain Eukaryota; kingdom Viridiplantae; phylum Streptophyta; class Magnoliopsida; order Solanales; family Solanaceae; genus Nicotiana; species Nicotiana obtusifolia. The sequence continues at coordinate 240,176 of MCJB01016039.1, forward strand.
ATGTATAAGGTCAAAACTGCCATTTTAAAAACCTTTTCCAAATTTTTTTCAAGTATGTGAAGAGTATTTTTGTAAACAAATAATAATTTAAAAAATTTATACAATACACATTATTTTTAATACATTAAAAACGAATAACATTCTAATATAACTAATCTCAATATTAACAAAAGCCATAATACATTCGGTTTTAAAAACCATAATACATTGGGCTTTTCTGTTTTTATACTTTTATTTATCTTTTGGGAAACAAAGGCAAGACCCGATTCGAAATTGGGTGACGAGACCCATCACTTTTGCCCCGAAGAATAATCCTCGGTCGCCCTTCCAAGTTCAACTTTTCCGATTGACAAGACTTTCACTACTTTGCCGCTCCATTACATATACAGAACGCCACCAAAAACGCCACAGTAAATCGCAGAAAAGAGAAGGTTAACAGTAAGAGCATCCATGGCTCGCCAAGCCACCAGACTGATCGCAAATCTGTCAACAAAGCTGAACTCTAGCAACCCCACACCCTCTGCATCTTCGTCTTTGTGGCAGCAGTACAGATTCTTTGGTTCGCCGCCTCCTCCTCCGGCTGTTTTCGTTGACAAGAACACACGTGTCATCTGTCAAGGTATCACTGGCAAGAACGGCACATTCCACACCGAACAAGCCATTGAATATGGCACCAAAATGGTATCCCTCCCCCCTCTTTCATTTTACCTATAACGTGTCTACACATTCTAGTTAGTGATAGTTTGTTTGTGTAACAGAGATGGATCTTAAATTTTAGAGAGTGGATGCATTAGTACCATTACACCACAATTTTACTAGAATTTTATACTGTTTTTACAACAATGCAGTTATATATTTATAGTTTAAGCTGAAAGCACCTGCTACATACTGGGGAACATGGCGTTTTCGTTATTCCTTTTTTGATCCATGAAAGAGGGCATACTAGTGAAATGAAGAAATGTAATTTTACTGCTTCGAATTTCTTTGAAGTCCAGTTTTGACGATCTCAAGCACCCACTGTTCTATCAAAACAAGGGCATAACGGATCTCAAATTGCTGATGATTAGTTGGACTTGGTTTACTGCTTGTTCATGCTTCGGATAAGCCTTACCATTTTTAGGAAAATTGAATAGAATATGACCTTTTTCTTAGTTACATTTTGAGAATGGTCTAATATTTCAGTAATTATTCTTCAGTTTATATTTAAAGGATCATGTAATTAGTTGTTATCTTATCCTCAGTCATGATGGTCAAGTACCTTTCAATGTTGATGTTAGGGGTGTTCATAAAAACCCGAAAATCGAACCAAACCGACTAAAAAAATTGATGCTTTATCGGTTTGGTTTGGTTTTGGTTTTAATCAAAAAAATAACTGAAAAAACCGAACCAAACTGAATATAGAATTAGCTATTTAAAATTTATTATTATACATATATATATGTATATTTTTATACAAAATTTCTTAAATTTTTTATGTTACATTTTAATAGTTTGCACTTTTAGTCTAGTTCTTTGCTATTATAATAATCTAGTTATTTGCCTTTACATTCCAGTTTGATTAGTAGCTTTCTTTTGCTAAGTACAAGACTTTATTTCATGTTAAAAAATAATTTATTTTTAATTGAGTCCTAAAATTATTCATCACTATTTGGTTCAATTATCATCGACATATCTTGGTAAATGATAGATCTCTCAAAGAAGAATTGGTGTGATAGTGTTATGTTGAAAATGTAGTCGCCGGAATATGTGTTTAGTAGTGTATATCTCATATTTAAGAAAAAACCGATAAATAACCGAAAAAATCGAAAAACCGACATACACCGAATCGATAAAAACCCGACTTAATTGGTTTGATTTGGTTCCAATATTTGAAAAACTGACTTACTTAGTTTGATTTCTTTTTAGAGAAAAAATCGATCCAAACCGAACCATGAACACCCCTAGTTGATGTACAACTAGCTGCTGGTTCGTTTGTTTAAAGTTCTCACTATGTGGGGTCGGCAACCTTGTAAAGTCTGGATTCCTGGACTATATTGAAACGGGAATCGTTATGTCAACTTCAATGTCTTTCAATTTATATGGTCATATAATTCACTGGGAAGATAACCTGCAACTATATGACCTTGGGATATTGACTAGATCCTAAATTGAATTAAGTATCTTAAGACTGAGCTCTCTTTCATTCCACCGAGTGTTGTATTAATTGTATAATTCTGTTAAACGGTGAATTTGTGTGGATAATGCTACAATCTCAGTCAATTGGTTTCTGTTTTTCCTTTCAAGATGAAACAAGTTGTTTCTTAACATTTTCTATTTCTTATGTGCACATTAGGGTCCATTAATGTTATACCTGCTTAGGTTACAAATAATGTCTGAATATTTCATTTCAGAAAGCAGTTTTAGGTGCTGCGCTCACATTAGGGAAATGCAGAAACAGGCAGATAGCCAAAAACAAAACGTTTTCCAAGTTGAAGTTCTTCCAAACAGTTGCATAAGGTGTATGATTGTTAGAGATTATCCTTGAGACGTGCCAATCTGTTCTGAGGATTAGTTTTCCAATAAGCAGTTGCATCTCATCTCATCCTTTCTTACACATTCTTGTGATAGACTGCCTAGCCATAATAGTGTTAGCCCTTTCTTCTGGCTTATTTGTTAGCAGTTCTTTAAGGATGTCTATAATAGTGCTTTCTTCATTTGGAAATGATTCGTATTGTAAGCATCATAGTTCTTTTGCTCATACTCATGTCAAAGGTTCATGTATGTTGTGCATCTAAGGGTGTGACCTAGTGCAGTGTTGTCAAAGGCGAGCTTAAGCCCTGAAGCGACGCTTAAAAAATGTTGAGCGCTTCGCCTCGCTTTGGGGCGCTTCAGTGTCGCATCAAGGCTCTAAGCATACTTTTCCTTGTCAATGAATGTAATCATGAAAAGGCGATACTAAACAATTGATATTTCATTTTATCGTAATTCTTTTTCAATTTTTTTATCTGTATATGTGTTATTCATGCTTATAATTATTGGTCTTGGACTACATATATATATATATATTTACTTTTTCTTCAGTTGTGTCTTTTTCATTAAAGCCCACACTTTATTTTCGCTTTGCGCTTAAAGCCCCAACAGACCTTAGAGCTTTTTTGCGCTTTTCGCCTTTGATAACACTGACCTAGTGGTTAATAAATAGCCTAGTTGTCAATTAAGTGAGATGAAAACCATGAGAGACGAGGACTCATATGCCAGTAGAGGCAAAAGATGCTGGGTGATTTCTTTTCATCTGCCTAAGCTTTGGTAGTCAAAATTACTCGGTACCTCTGCTGGTTGTAGGTAATAGGTATCCAGTAAAATAGTCAAGGTACGCAGGTTGGCCCAAACACCATCGTTATCCAAAACAAAAGTTCTTATGATGTTTTAAACTCCTTGTGTCTTCAAGGTCTTCTCTTTGTTTTGTTTTCTAATGTTTCCTTTTGTTTTCTAATGTTTCCTTGGGATTGTCCCTGTTAGTCATGCTGCTAACTTGTTTAAGTCAGTTGGTATTATTTGCAGCCTTCAGATTGATTTCAGTTGAGCAAGTATTTAAATTCCTTTCTATTATTGAGCTTCTTATTGATTTCTAGTCCATGAAGAAAATGTGATTTTTTTGTATTCCCCGCCTATTGTGGACAGTTTGTTCTTTAATGAAATTATTTGGAAATTTTGTTGTTTAATCATAATGGATATCGCCCCCCCTCCCCCCTCGTCTTCTCACTCTCTTTTTTAGAGACTTTGAAAAAAGATAGTTCTCTAGTGCTCATTTTGACTTTCATGTGCTTAAATAGGTTGGTGGAGTGACACCCAAAAAGGGTGGTACAGAACATTTGGGGCTTCCTGTTTTCAATACTGTTGCAGAGGCAAAAGCAGAAACAAAAGCTAATGCTTCAGTGGTCTATGTTCCTCCACCATTTGCTGCAGCAGCTATTATGGAGGCCATGGAGGCTGAATTGGACTTAGTTGTCTGCATCACAGAGGGAATTCCTCAGCATGATATGGTAAGATACAAATCCATTCTACTGGAACTCTCCTTTTTTGTTTTTTAAAGGTAAGTGAATTGTCTTTAAATTATAGCTGGAGACTAGAGCTGGTGAATACATTCTACTCTACCCTTGCACAAGAATTTGGAGATATACAATTCAATGATTTAGAGACATCCAAAATCTTTTGGTGAAATATAACGTGATGTAGTAATACATAGTTTTTCTTTTTACATTTCATTCTTTGGAAAGGAAGTTGTCTCGATATGACATAGAAGGAAGTCGTCTTGAAAAAGTTTGAAATCAATGTAGACTTAACAAAAGATAGGGCACAAATAGAAGAACAACATTTATGCAGGCGATACCAATTAGTTGAGAATATACTTTACTCATGTTAATATATTTCTTTGATAACCTAGTCATGTTAGTATGTTTACTTTAGGTCCTATGCTTTTAGGAGTCGTTAAGGGCGATACCTTAATGGCCCAACATCATTTTCTCTAATGACCTAGGAATGATGAAGTGTTCTTTTAATGTAATGGCATTTGTCGTGCTGGCATTGATCGTATAATGCATTTCTTAGGAAGATGTGGTCTTAGATCGTTCAAAGGGTCCTAACTACGAATTTTTCAAGTTAAAGTGTGTAATAGGTTGCCCGGAAAGAAAATGTGTGTAAAAGAAATTTTAGTGCTAGTTAGAGGAGATAGTATCTATTGAGCCATTAAACGTCCGCATATAGTATAAACCATGGACTTAATCCTATTTGTTGTTATTTAGCTCATCCATAACTAGGGGAAACAAGTACTAGCCTAATGCCAATCTCTTGTGTAAACTCACGGATATGGAAACCTTATTTGTATCTCCCACCACTGTTCTCACTCTACTAATAAATCCATAGTACATATTTTTTGTGACATTTATATATTTGATGTGTACTTTTTTCTTTTTTAGTATGTATGTCTTTTTCTCCAACATCCCAAGGGCACCTTATCATACACTTTCTCTAGGTTAATGAACGCAATGTGTGGGTCCTTCTCCTTTGCCCGCTCGCTATACAATGTCACCGATCTTCTTAGTAAGAATATGGACTTCGTTATAGATCTACCGTGCATGAATTTAATCAGGTTCATACTGTCCTTAGGTCTATGCTCGATCATTCTTTCCTAAAGTTTTTATTTGGCTCATAAGTTTAGGCATAGAAAAAGTCCAGGAATAAATTCTCTGAGGAAGGAAAGACCCATATATGTTTATAAGAAGTTTAGGAAGATAGAAGGCAGGAATAACTTCTTTTCTGGTGACAAAATACACAATGACCAAAACTAAACTGTTCATCTACAAAGCGTGACAAGGGGTTAAGAATGCGAAACTAGAGAACTGCAGCAACTTTAAAGATTGACAACAAAGATTATCAATGAAGGCTGAAATCTAAAACATTTTGTCATGATGGATGTGTTAAGATGCACAAATGGGCTGACTGATGACAAAAAAGAGCAAATGGGCTGAAATTGCGTTAAAATGGGAAGGAACATCTCACATTAACATTTTTATTCACCCTCCTTCGTTTTTATTTGTTCAGCTTTAGTCATTTTGCTTGTGTATTTTATGTGTCAAACATCATTCTTGTTGATTTATGTATTATTATAGTCATTAGGCGCAATATCGATATTTTTCTTCATCATGCAGAAAATGAAATGGTGAATGGGGTTTGATCCCTTTCAATGTCCATTTAGAAAAGAAAAGAATGTTTTGGCCATAGGACATTTATAACATTTGTTCCACTACTACTTGGATTAGCTTTGACGCTGCATTACTAGGCATTGAACGCTTAAGATGGATTCTTGACAACTAGATAGGACAGGGTTTCTCGATAACTGAATGCTCAACTTTAAGCTTTAAACTCTAGTTTCCAGCTGCTCGACTCAACAAGAAAATACGGAATAAAGGGAAAACTCCAGTAAGCTAATTTTGATTGCAACTCATAATCCCTTAGTTGTTTTTATTTTCGGGGTTATTATAAATTGTTTTTGGGCTTCTGGTGGTTATTATCCGTTTTTGGGTTGATTCAGTAAATGTTACAATTGCTTAGCTTGTTAATTGAGCTTGCACCTTTCTCTTTTCACTTTGTTATTCTCTCACCGGCTGTTTCTTTTGTCTGGGTTCCCCATGCAATTACAGGTTCGTGTAAAAGCAGCTCTTAAGAAGCAATCTAGAACTCGTCTAATTGGTCCGAATTGTCCTGGTATTATAAAACCAGGAGAGTGCAAAATTGGTATTATGCCTGGATACATTCACAAACCAGGACGTATCGGAATTGTTTCTCGATCTGGTACGCTGACATATGAAGCGGTAAGATTTATTCTCTGTAAAAACTGTCTATAAAACTGTTTTAAACTGTACATACCCCTCTTATTCATGATGAACCGCTAAAGATTTGGAGGCTTAGAAGATTCTGACATATCTCAAAAAAATAAAGGATCTCTTAGATATTTCCTTTTCCAAAATCCTCTCTGTTTTCCGAAACCCTAACTTGTAAGGTTTGAAGGCGAGAAGTAGGCGAACATTTGAAGGTATAGGGACTGACTTTGTACGAGTGAGGAACTGCTTCATGTTTTTAGTGATTTTTTGGTGTACACATGAGGTCCTTGTTAGGCAGAAGATTGATGTTTTCTGTAGAGGATTGTGTAGTTTTTTTCACTCCATGCTTGTTTGCTGGAGCTTTTTCATCAATAAAATTATATACCTTATCCAATAGAAATAAAAAGGTTTAGAAGCAGAGAGGGGAACGGGGAAACTGACTGTCGCTGTGAAAGTCGTACAGAATCTATTAGCAATTCTGGTGCCAAGAGAACATAGTTATGGTTAAACGGTTAAAAGAATCTAGCTGAATGCAAGCTTTTTGAAACATGAATAGTATGTTTTGCAAGGATTTTATTTTTATTTGATGATATATTGTTGATACATTAATCCCAGTCTTATTGCTGCTTCTAAAAGCCATTGTGCTAATAGGTCATTGTTTAAACACTTGATGGTGTTGTTTCTGCTGGTTAATTTTGGATATGTAGCTAGCGAGACTGTGCCTTGAGAAGAAACAAGAGGATTCAGATTCCCTTTGTGGTTGTTAAAGTGGGAGGGGGTGTTGGGTGCATTAACTGTTGCAGGAAAAGAAAAACCAAATCTTGAAATAGTATCACTTTTGGCACCATTACTAGTGGGGCAAAAAACTCTTTTTGATTGAATTTTTGGCACCATCACTAGAGGGGACAATAAATGTAGTTGCTTGTTCGAAAAAGCTTCAGATTGGATTCAACACTACATACGATATTCCATTCCGACTCCCCTTATGCCTTTTGCTGCTCCACAATATTCTCTCGAAAACAAAACTCAAGTGAGTGAAAGAAGCCCGCATTCCCTCTCTTCTTTCCCCTATCGCTAGGGGCGTTGCCTTTTTAAATGAAAGGCTACATTCGATTCTGACAACGGGTAAAGCTACTGCTCAGCCCTACCTTTATGCATGAATTGACCAAATAAGGAAGATTGTGACTCCCAACGAAAAAGGAATGGCATTTTCGGGGAATAGCCCGCTTAAATAAAGTTTTGGTGGTCCAAAAAGCTCCGCTTTCATTTATGTCTAGGGCATATATTTTGTCAGTAATTTATTGGCTAAAAGTTAAAACCTTATTTGGAGTTTCTTTCCCCTCTTACTTTTAGAACTAAAGTAAGTCTTTTGATAAATATGATCTTAAACCTTTAAGATTTAGTGATGGTTGTTATTGGTTTGACGTGTCTATATTCACATTGTTAAAGGTGCACTTAAGCTCAGAATTTGGTGCAATGGAGGCTAGGTGTTTTGACTAGCTTATGCGTGTGGCACAAGTCACGAGTCAAATCCTATCTGGTGCACCAAGCTCTTGGTATTTAAATGGACAAGGGTAGAGGGGTGGCCATTAACCATGGAGTTTCGAAGTTGGAAACAGTGGTTTTCTTGGTTATAAAGAAATGAATGCGTTATGTCTAGTCATTGGATCTAAATTAAAATTTAAAGCTGTGCATCTTTGCATCTGAATTTTTAAATTTAAACGGGTGATATTGGTTTTACGTCATATATTTCATGTTGCAGTTTTTCTCAATTCTTTTGTCCATATAAGTAGTGCTTGCACTTGTAGTTATTTTTCTTGTTTTAGATATACTTATCTTATTTTATATATATATTTTAATTTTATTACCAAAAATACATGATCTTTTATGGCGATTCGCTTATAAAGTCCAGCAGACTTGATGCATTTCTGTGCCTTTCCTCTTTGACCATGTTATTCACTAAACGTTTATCTGCTGGAATGTTAATAGCACTTGCTATATCTAGGAAGTCAATCAGTCCTTAAAATAAATTTTCTAAGTCAATAATGCTGTTATTGCATGTTAACCAAACACAGGCCAATCTGTTTGTTCGCTATGGGTTTCTCATTCATGAGATTTAAGGTTCTCATCATTGAATTCTAAATGTGTAAATGCAGCCCGTCATTGTGAATGTTGGGAAGATAAAGGGAAAATAAAAGGTAGGAAGCTGCACCTACAGGAGTCAAAAGATCCCTTAAAAAGAACCAAGTCCCTGCATGTGATATAATTTGCACATTAATCTTTTAGACAATGGCATTGGGTACCACCTGATCTGAATCCTTGGGAATAGTAATCTACTATCTAATATATGCTTTTTTTTAATAAGCATTTTCCCCCTGAACTACTCTTTTTCGACATTTGTTTCAGGTTTTTCAAACAACTGCTGTTGGCCTTGGGCAATCAACCTGTGTAGGGATTGGTGGGGATCCTTTCAATGGTACAAACTTTGTTGATTGCTTAGAGAAATTTGTTGCTGATCCACAGACAGAAGGTAAACCTTATTGAAGGATTGATTTGGCTAACCTTATTGTAGGTTATGGCAAATGACTTGTTTTTCTTCTGTGTGGTAGTGCTATATGCATATCTTAGCAGATGATTAGATGACAAAATAAGCTAGTTACACAATCTTTTCCAGAATTATCTGATGTCTTAATTAAACTTAACATGTGTTAGCACTGGAGTGTAATAGTGGATGGTAAGCAACAAGACTTTGTAGGAGAAAATTTCCTAAAGGACTTTTATTAATGGAGATGGGCCAAGCCCCAAAAAGTTGGAAGAACACAATTTTCTTACTATTTACCTCGGCGACTATCCACCAAGTGCTGAACACAGGTCTTTGTGGTCTCTTCACATTCGTATTCTCTAGAAATGGATACTTCCTTTTCTCCATATTGTTGTTAGACCACTGGATTAGTTATTATTTACTTTACTATCTTTTCTTTATTAAAATTTGATGGGTTGCAAAGGTTATTACTTATGCCAGACTTCGCTGCCTGCCTTTAACCTATATGTTCCATTTATAAGGAACTGAAAATGACTCACTTGTCAAAAAGAAAAAAAAAATTGAACTGAGAATTAGATGATAACAGAAGTTAGAAGATCTATGCATTATTCTGAAGGGAGATTTAGGACAATTCAATCTAATTATACGTGCCTGTGGTATGCCAGGTATTGTTCTTATTGGTGAGATTGGTGGCACAGCAGAAGAAGATGCTGCAGCCTTCATAAAGGTTTGTGATGATTGAATTATGAATATCACCGAGTAAAGTATTCCAATGTCAGGATTATATTGTTGTATATGCTTTATGGAATAAATGATATGCTCTTTCATGGTAGTCCTTCTGTGGTGATGTGAATTTCTGTCCACCTGTGTTTGGAAAGTTATTTATGATAAGAGTCCAAGCCATATTTATGAGTGTCGAACTGTTACTGCCATACTGTTAAAAGTAATAATTTTCTTATGATAAGTACTATGATTTCCTTCAAATCCAACACTATAAAATTTAAATGAGGTGTATTGGGTATTAAAGACCTATATCATTCAAGGACTGCGGTATAGAGTTTATATTGCATCTCCACTGAAGTTCATCCTTGTTGAAAGAATTATTAGTGATGCTTGATTTATCAAATAAACTATATCTCTCATATTCAAGCTATTCAGTTTCAAGATTTTATTTCTAGAAACATCTTTAGAAAAAATACAAGAAATCCTTATCCATGTTGAGGCTGCACCCCGCGTGGTAACGTTCAGTGGTATGAGAAACTATGGCAAGATGGTATTTGTTCCAATAGATACAAAATTCCTTTCGGCAGGTATTTTGTTCTTGCCTTACCAGCTTTAAGATAAAAGTAATAAAAGAACTCTAGTCTTGATCATGCTTCTTGATCTCTTGTCTTAGTCCGACAACCATATCAGAGATTTGACACCTTGCCATACACCAAAAGTATGCACTTCTTTCTATTATCTTTTCAACTGTAGTTTTTATCTAAAATATCCCCTTGTTTTAGCTGTCCCTTACACAACTTGGAATACCTTACCAGTTAACTCATTTCTCTTTGTACCTGAAGATTGCTGTCTCACTTCAGATTGGAATCTCCATGTTTCTATCTGCTTTTTTTTTTTTTTTTTAATTTTTTGTACTTTTTGAGAGGCCTAAATTACCTCCAGAGTTGGAATTCTTAATTTCCACACCATTATGTTTTTGGACTCAACCTGTGCAAGGAGAACATTCTTAAGACCATATGTATTTGTGCCTTCTTTGACTGGCCCTTTTGTTGAATAACTTTTCGTGGTTCATCATTTTGACCTCCTTTCCATGTATAAGCATGCGGTTATATCCTCTACACCCTTAATTTGCCATAGATTGTCTAACATAGATAAAACCAATAATTTAAGTGTTGGATCCTGCATCTGTATGCACTGCTCTATAATTCCCTGTATGAGAATTTTGAGAAAGTTACTGTTTTGGCTGCTGGAGCATAAGGAGAAGATACTCTTTTAGCTTCTTTTATTTTAGAGAGGATGTTCAGAATCTTTGGCTGATTATAATGTTAGAATTTCTTAACGTCCAATTCTTGCCATGTCTCTGAGTTTAATAGCATTTAAGCTGTGCTGAATAATTTTTGAGTCATACGATTGGTGCGGTTTATGTAATTTGCTCCTGAAACAGGAAAGTGGAACTCAAAAGCCTGTAGTTGCTTTTATTGCTGGATTGACAGCTCCTCCTGGACGGCGAATGGGTCATGCTGGAGGTATTGTGTTGGCTAACAACTTGCATGCATTAATATTTTGACTCTGTAACCTTCAGTGTTGATACTTAAATTGATCTGGGAACTGATTAAATTTGATTCTGGTTACATACAAAGCAGTCTTATGGGAGAATTCCTCATTGGTCAAAATTGTATACTGGGTTGATTCTGTGTTAATTCTGAACTGTGCCTTCCATCCCATACCCCCTTAAACCAAAAATAACAGGGAGAAAATAAAAAAATATATCCAAACTGCTTGTTATCGATACTCGTGAGAACAATCCACTGGTTATTGATATTTGGAAGTACTAGGGATGCTATCGCACAACCTGGCCCTGTTCTCTTTTTCTCTGCCCATTCAAGCTAGTCTTTTTCCTATCTTTTCTTGAAATTTATTAGGCTGCTTTTCTGCTGTGTTATTCTGATTTATACTGGGTTAAGTTTGCTGCATTATCATGATGATGAATGAAATCTCATGAGCTATAAAAAGATGTGTCATATTACCTGCTGTCATGCCTAGAGTAATTTTTTAATTCTGATCTTTTTGGAAGTGTAGCTATTGTATCAGGGGGAAAGGGAACAGCCCAAGACAAAATCAAGGCACTAAAGGAAGCTGGCGTTACAGTGTGTGAATCTCCTGCGAAAATTGGAGCCTCAATGCTCGATGTGTTCAAACAGAGGGGTCTTGTGTAGGCCTGTGGCATGACATTTTCATTTGGAAACTTTTTTGTTTGCTTGTTTGTGGACATCCTAACTGATGTCCGGTTATCCACCATTACCCATGGAAGATAATAACACAGAGAAATTCGATGGATATACTTGTTTTATCCAGGAACCGAGAAGAAACTATGGAAGGGTTTATAATGTTGACATTTCAGAATTCACTGTTATTAGGTCCTAATTTTCATCTTATGACAGGATGTTGGAGTTATGCAATTTATTTTTGACAGCAAGCTTTAGGACCAAAGCAAACTCACAATCCAAAGTTGTGTTATTTCCTAGCGTTGCTCCTTTTGTATTGCTGTAGCAATTTTTTTTTTTTTTTTTTGTGTAAACCAAATGGCTAATAATCTGCCTGTCTGTGGGATCCTTTCATTTTCCCATTAATTGTCACATTTCTAGAATGTCATCCTGCACAAATATTGCCCCCTGTGATTTTCGTTCACTATTATTACGTGGGTAGTAGTTTTTTTTCTTCCAAGCGAAGCGTTGAGAGTATTGGTTATCAACATTCGGGGATGATTACAATGAACAATTACAGAGCAAATATTGAAAGAGTTTACGTCGATGAAAGACACAAAGCTATTCGTATTTGAAGAAGTGTAATAGCGCCATTGACCTTGTTAGCATGGAGCTTGCATGCAAAACAAGTCATTCCAGTTACTTCATCGTTTAGACTGCTACTAGAATCTAGAAGATGCGCGAAATCAAAGGATTCATGATGAATATCATTTCTTTTCACCTTGAGCAAAGTATAAATGCTAGTATTTCCTGTTTGTTTGACCATTTATATGAGTTAACACTAATTCGCTAAATTTATCCATTATCCATAAGTGACTATAACAATAATAATATTTCCAGTATAATTTTACAAGTATGGTCTGGGAAGGATAATGTGTATGCAATAGATTCTCGGCTCGAGAACTATTATTGGCTACTACTCAAACACTATTAGAAGACATGAAATTACCATGATTTCAAGTCACAAAAACACAATCCTAGGGCTAAGGTCCTACCAGCGACTGTTTCAACTAGTTGGTGAGTGGTGACAATCGCAAGGTCCAAAATTTACTCCTACTGTTGTGATAGAAAACGACTAGTAACAGGTGGAAGGTCCTGGAAAGAGGAAACTTAGGTGCCTGCTTATAAACAGATCATAAGATCAGCCCCATAATCACTCTTCGTCTTTATCCATGGCTTCCTCGTCATACAGGAAATATGAAACCCGAAAGCGAAATCCAGACCCGAAATCTGCTGTTCTTTTAGTGATAGATATGCAGAACTACTTCTACTCCATGGCCAAGCCTATTTTCCCCGCTATCAACACCACCATCGACCTCTGCCGACAGGCTTCCGTGCCTGTGATATTCACGCGCCACCGTCACAAGTCACCGGATGACTACGGCATGCTCTACGAGTGGTGGAACGGAGACGTCATCAGAGATGGAACCGTTGAAGCTGAACTCATACCGGAGTTGGACCGCAGAGATGGTGACTTGGTGGTGGAAAAGCACACTTATAGTGCCTTCAGAGGTAATTTCCTACCCCTTCCGTTTCAGCTTGTGATCCAGTACTAAATAGTCTCAAACAAACCATAAGAGGGACATGCCCGTTTTCCAGCCCCATTGATCCTAAAAGATTTCTTGGTTATAAGAAAAGTTAATGTCGAGAACGTATCCTTAAAAGTCTCTTTATTTTGTTCCTGAAACTATTAATGCTTACTAATTGCTTTTGACAAACATTTTCAGATACAAACCTAGAGGAGAAACTGTTGGAGATGGGGATAAAGGAGGTAATAGTGAGTGGAGTAATGACCAACCTATGCTGTGAGACAACAGCCAGAGAGGCATTTGTGAGAGGGTTCAGAGTCTTCTTCTCCACAGATGCTACTGCTACTTCCTCAGCAGAATTACATGATGCTACATTGAAGAACTTAGCTTATGGTTTCACTTATTTGGTCGACTGCAAAAGGATTCAAGCTGCGTTTTCAAATTCCTGAGCACTCAGGTATCAAATAACTATGGCAAAATATTGTGAATTACCACAGCTGCAAGACATTATTGCTCTGTGTATTCGAAAAAAAAAACAGAAAAAGAAAATTGTGAATAACCATAGCCATTGGTTTGCTCGTTGCTTTGAGCCTTTACTCGTTTACCACAGTTAATAAGTTATAGATTAGTAGCTGACTAGTAATATTCATGATAAGATCCTAATGCGCATGCAATTTGCAGGCGATATTGTAACTAAAAAAATTAGCAAGGAGGAATTGTGGAGAAGCACTCCAGCGAGCAAAGATTTTGGAATAAGTAGATGTAAGATAGAATATGTATATATGACAAGTTTATTCCCCATGAGAGAGATGAAGGTGAAGTTAGATTGCACTATTGGGGTGTATAAATGTGAACAATTACTAAAATAGATGCATTTAGTTGTTAGGAGAATGCATAGTGGATTAAGATGTTGCTGAAAATAGGATGGTTGAAATAAAGAAGTGCGATCGGAGGCTATGTGGAACAAAAATACCTAATTAAGTGAAATCCAGTAGATACCAATAACATTATATGGAAGTATTGTGCCTTGGAGTCCCACCTTAGGTTGGACAACATAAGAAATGAGAACACTGAATAAAGGGTTATATGAAAAAATAATAGCTTCCCCATTGGCTAAAAGCACTAAAACCTTCTGAATACACTTTTATACATGTACACGGAGGTGCCAAGCAAAGATATCAATGAAGAGCTACAAGCCTACAACTAATTGAGAGGTGGGATAACAAAGCTATTCATACCCAATATCCAAAGGCTTCAGTTCCTCATATGCTTTTTGATTCTTGTTTTACCTTTTTAAAAGTCTTTTGATTGAGCATTGGTTCTTCGTCATGAGACTATGAAAATGATATATTTAGAACAATATTTTTGGAGAAAGACCAAATGCAGCGACGAGCGACCTCTTGAACTTAGCTTGATATTTCATTTTGAAGCTCAGTCTATTGGGACCAAAGTACTTTAAAGATAAACACCATCATCTTTTACCCTAGATCTATCATGTCAAATCATCAAGAACAAATACTAAATGCGGAAGCGTACCTGACTCTATGAGTACCACAAAGATCACTGGATCTTTCGGTCTATAGTCTTCCAAACCAAGACGTAAGCCGTTCTACTCTTTCCAGCTATGTGATATTAGAAAGAAAACTCTATGTTTGATTTGGGGACCATAACCCTATTAATAGGTGCACAAGTTTATGTATTTCTAATTTAGCCCATCATTAAATTAAAAGTTACATCCGAGTATCTACACATCAAACCCCATACATTAGGAGGTGTCTTATAGACCCCTTTAACTTTAAACCTTATCAGATCACTTTTAATTTGGGTCAACCTTTTAATGATAGCAACCAACAACAATTATTCTTAATACCATATATGTGCAAGTCTATAAAAAGTTCTAACAATCTTCCACTTGGACTACACATATAATTCTATAATTGTATGTCACCTCATGGGCTCAAAATATTTGCTATCATAAACCAAAGTACCTCTAAACAATCTCGTCCATCAATCATGCCAATATTGAACCAAGACGGCTTTCGTTACATTTATCGTAACTAAACCTTCCTTGATGACATAGATCAAGTATGGATATGTAGCATGAAAATTACATGCAATGTGATCCAAGCATGCTTATGTTCAACTGGTCCAATTGAAAAAACAAGTCAGAGTGAAAAATAACTTAAATACTTTATTTCTGCAGAAATAACCTCAAATATCCTTAAACTTAAATCATTACTTGAAAACTTAAACTGAAACCGAATTGTGTCCATAAAGAACATTTAAGAGGTTACAAACTCCCACTGAAACTGAATATTCTTAAATGACATGACACCTATATGAGCAATATGCTCATGAAAACCTTAGGTGATAGTCCCTTAGTAAGTGGATCTACAACCATGGAGTTTGTACTAATATTCTCTATAGATACCCGACCACTCTGAACTCTTTCTTTAACAACCAGGAACTTTAAGTCAATATGCTTTGACTTTTACCGAACTCCTGTTGTTATTGAAAACAAGACTGCTAACTTATTGTCACAAAACAACTCAAGTGTGCTTTCAACTTTATCCATAAATTTGCAGTAAGTGATAAAGTTGCAGCCAGTGATAAAATTTGCAGTCTATCCTCTTCCTGAATACAGTGTGAGATGGTCTCATTCAGAGACCAAGTCTCTTTCTGACAATTATAGCTCGCCTTAAACTGGCTAAACTGGGTTGGAAGGAATATCAAAACCAAATGCACTAGCAAGTCCTCAGAGAGGTCCAACTTAAATGCTCTCAACATAGAAGCAAGATGAGACACTTGCATGTACTCCCTGGTGTTACCTTTGCCTTGATACCTCATTGAAATCAGACTTGTTAAGAGTGTATCAATCTCAGCCTTTTCACTCCTGACAAATACTTTTTCAATTTCAGCCATAAATTTTTTAGCCGTCTTAACCTTGTCGGACATAATGCCCCTGAATGTTTCTGGAACGGCTTTCTTCATGATCATCATATACATGCGATTTGATCTTTCCCACCTTTCCATCTCCCTTTTTTCATTAGAGGTACTCTTATCTGTAAGAGGTGGTGGAGAATCAACTCTTAACGCAAAATCAAGATCATAACTCCGAGAACTATATTGAGATTCTCTTGCCATGACTTGAAGTTCGTGCCATTTAACCTAGGAATTAAATTGATATTGACAGTAATATTTGCAGGAGTAATTTCAGCTAAATTGAAGAACAATAAATAACAAAGTAAGCTCACATATGCTTAAAACCAAAATGAGAATAATTTGAATAAAGGTAAACCCCATCTCAAGGTACCGATCACTCCATTAATTTTTTATCTTTGGACAAAAAGTTAACTTGTGAGTAGTATCTTGGTGTAGTAATCAAACATTGACAATAAAAGAACATGTCGAATAAGAAATCTTCCTTTGGGCCGATTTATTGTTCACACGTAAAATCATCATCACGTGTTTATTACCACAACATGTACAATATAATTGTGTGAAATATTGACTTTCCTTTGGGCCGATCGATGTTTAATAGGTTACATGTAGAGAACCTTTTATATTTTAAAATAATAAATCTCCATAAGAAAAGTCACTTTGGCAACATTAAGCTTCAAATTTATTTATCTCAAAATATATACAATCACACCTATATTCAAATTTAAATTCTTCAAAGGAAAATATATACATTTTCAAGTCAAAATAAATTATGGTGGGCCTAAAGTTTTAACTAAAGGTGCTTCCAGTGTTTATTCTAATTGATAATGCAGTATATAATTTAATACATAAAGAACTAAACTTTTCTGGCAACAAAAGGAGGACAGAGCCTCCAACCCGAACCACAAATCTAAATCATTTTCTTTTCGTTAGCCTTTTCTTCAATTTTTTTTTCTTGCTTAAAGAAAAGGTTTTATTAAAATATTCAATAAGTAGTGATAATTGCAAAACTTGAAATCCCTTTTTTGGAAGCACTTAAGTGAAAGAAGGTTAAACCTCCAAGAATCTTAACGCTTTATGCCGCAAGAGCAGCACTGTAGCCTATCTTTACATTTAAATGAGGAATATTTTCCGTTTGATTACTATAAGAAAGAATTAGACAGCAAAAGTTTTCTGGCAGTAACCATACATTCCACAAAAACGATGTCAGAAACTTTAATACATTGAAGTTATATACTATAGTAGAGTATCCAAAAATTAATGAAGAAATAAAATACACCTTATGTTTTTCCGGTCATATGAATGAATAGAGGTAAAACTAAGGCTGTAAGTGGGCCGGTCCAGGCCCGAGACCGGCACGGACCCGCGGTCTTGGTGGGCCTAACGGGCCTCGTGGGCCGGTCCCTAGTGGTCCTGGGCCCCTAGCGAGTCTAAGCCCGTGACGGGCCGGTCTACCCAAAAAGACCGCCAGGCTCGAGACTGCCAAGCGGGCCTGGTCCGGGCCCAGCGGACCTGGCCAGGCCCAACGGTCAAAATTCAAAATTTTTTTTTTTTTAAAAAAAAATGGCCAACGGCCAGATTTTTAAAATCTAGCCGTTGGGCCTTTTTTTTTTGACCGTTTTTAATTCAGAAAATAGCCATTTTGGCCCCCAAACTTTATTTTAACCCCAAACTTTTTATAAATACACTTTTTACCTATTCTCAACTATAAATACCCCCTCATTCTTTCATTTTTTACTCACAAATTCTCTCAATCTCTCTCAATCTCTCTCTAATTATTTCCATAATTGCTTACTTTATTATTCCAATTTCGAGAAAAATTGTGAAGTTGGTGAATTGAAGTATTTAAGTCTTCAAGTCTTCAACGATATTCAATTTTCAAGAAGTTGTTCGTCAATTCGGTAAACTCGTTCTAACTCTTTAATTTTTAATATATTGTTGTGTTTGTTTTATTTAGCGTAATTGTAAATATGGATTTTTCATTGAAAAAAATATTTGGTGGTAAGGGCAAAGGAAAATCTAAAATTGGTCAATCTAGTAGCCAAGCTACTTATCCTCCCCCTGTTACCCGTCCTTCTCCATCTATTATTATAGATAGTAATCACCCTTGTTTTTAATTTTTCTATAGTCAATTTTGTCATGATGTTGCACCCGGTAATCAATTAGATGAACAAACGATGAACGCTCTTTATCCTAATGAAACTATATTCGAAAATGATGATTTAGATGAAACCCAACCGGATTTAGATGATACACCTACTAGTCGTATTAATAACCCAACTGATGCCTCGCCTGACCCTCCTGTAGTAACCCCTACATTTGATAGAAGACCTCCTGGACGGCCATCTCTTGTTTGGCACTTTTTTACTCAATTAAGAGAAGAAAACAAAGCTAAGTGTAAAAGTTGTGGGTCTTTGTTGGCTCATAAATTACTGGCAACCGTAGCGGTACGGGTAGTTTGACTAGCCACATATTAAAACACCCTAGAGATAAACAGAGATATTTACAAATGAAAGCTGCGGAAG
>MCJB01016050.1:0-54196 GCA_002018475.1 Nicotiana obtusifolia
GAGAAAGTAGAAGAAGTGATTCCTTTAATGAAAGTGAAGGTGAAAAGGTTAATCCGCAGGTAAAAAGGTTATTTATACTCCACCAAAGACGGCGGCACCAAGCACGAGGCGACAAAACATTAAATGCACGCATTAATTGCCTGCAGGGTGCACAATAACCTAGGATGGGACTTGTGATGATTGCTTATTTTGGCATTATGCGGACGTCATGAGGGTATCGTCACGCCCTAGTTGCCTTCAAAACAAGTTGCAATATGGTGTTGTCCACATGCCTTAACCAATGACTATATCGGTCGCAGGCTTCGAGGAATCTGAGAACATGGATTCATGTCGTTTATTATCCTTACTCACTAATAAACGAGGGGACTATCTGTATTGGGTAAAATGCTTTTACATGAATTCGGGTCGGTTATAATCAAGTGCAAACGAGCCAGACCCAACTAAAGGAAGTCGTAACGGAGGCAGTACAAGGCCGAGTTAATTCGGTCCGAAAACAAGAGGTCGAGCTCGATAGCCGGAGCGACCGAGACGGTAAGAATCGACGTGACCGACCGATACTAAAGGATCGAAGACCGGCTTCGAACCGCACATCTCGTCAGTTACCGGATATTTCGCCAGGAGTAATTATCTCAACCGTCATAGCCGTTACAGCGCGATTTGGGGAGATCCTACCCCGGATTTTAGGGGATTTACCTTGTAATCAGTTATTTACCTTGTTTAGGATTCTGATTTTAGCCTATAAGAAGCATATTTCGTTCATATTGGGGATCATCTGATTTTTATCAAGAAAACTCTTCCTCTTCAGCTACTTAATACAATTATTGTCACTGCTACAAGGGATTTATATTCTCTCATACTGCTCATCATAATCTACGGTTTCATCACTTTTTACAATCACTTTTATCGCATTAGTATTCAGTATCGATTTGGTTTACGGATCCTTAGTACCACGAACAAATTTAATTGTTATCCAATTTTAAGGGTAAACAAACATTACATATACAGGGAATTAGTTATGGACCTTTGCGCATATATTTAGAATGTCGGGTTATGATTTAAGTTTTTTCTTGTTGTAATAATTATATAATGACTGATAATTTATAAGGATGAGATATGGGATTTGGAATTTAAAAGAAGACTTCGTTACTGCCTTTAGTAATCTATTCGCAAAATAATATAAAGCTACTATTTGAAATTCTTATTACTATATATAAGAATGAAATATAGGAATCATGATGCCATGATTAGTAGTGGTGATGTGATAATGATTAGATTTAGAGGTTAGAAGATGTTTTGATATAAGGTACAATGGCATAATGAAGCCATTGTTTCTTATTATATTTCACATTTGATTGTGTACTAGTTTTTATTAATTAGGCGGAGAGTTGACTTTGATTTTGACTTGTTCTAAAATTATAAGGATTATTCTCTTGAATTAATTAGGATGTGGTATTCAATATTTTGTATAGATTGAGACAATTGGAGGCCGTTTGGTTGGTGTTCTAGATGTTGCAAGGTTGGGAAACTTTCCGTTAGCGAGGTAAGTGAGACTTTAAGCTTTGATGTTTGATTTTTTCAAAACCCGTTTTGAAAGTATATTTTGTCTGCCTGGTCCATGTGTTGGGACGAGCGTGCGGTTGGCAGGATCGGTGGTCTTTGACCAGCCCCAAATATATATTATTTTGTAAAAAGTTAAAATTATTTAGATTTGTGGTGTGGCATAGCCTCGTATTATGGAGTTAGAAATTATTTCTTCGCCACCGTAATATATTTGGGGCATTGTGTATGCAGCCGTGGTAGATTTGGGATATTGCATATGCTGTCGTAGACTCGTTGGGGCTGTTTGGTTAATTTCCTCAATTGCCGTTTATGACAAGTCATTTTTGTAGATTGTGCTGAGATATATAGTGTTGTAGTTGAATAATTATTTGGACCTAATAAAGTAATTATATGGTAAAAGAATTTATGTTCATATTATTTCTATGCTCGTTATGTATTGGTATTTTCTAACACTAGTTCCCGAGGTGTTCAGAGTGGCGGGTCGAGGATCTTACAGGGTTATATTTACGTATAACTCACTCCTTACCTGCATGTCTATGCGGATACTATTAGTGAAGACAGAGCTAGTAGCAGACGAGTTTGCTAGAGTTGATTCAGTTATTTAGGTGAGTCACTGCATTGTTCGTGGAGGCTGCCAAAAGAGTTTTTATCATTTATTCATATGATATCTTTTATAATTCTCTTAGATGCTCCGTGGTCTATTGTAGAATTTGGGCTAGAGTTTTCAATTTAATATTTCGGATTTTAATTGTTCGTAATTAATTATCAAATAATTTGGATACTCATTTAATTAATCAAATGCTGCAAATTAATTGTTAAGGTATGAAAGTATGGTTCGCCTAGCGGGTGGTGTGTGCTGGGTGCCAATCACGTTTAGGGGGTTGTCATGACCCAATTCCCACTATAGGTCGTGATGGCGCCCAACGTCGCCGTTAGGCAAGCCAACGGTGAATCATTAAAATCATGAACTTTATTAGATAAAGGAATTAATCTATTGAAAAATATGGATACGTAATTTAAATAGAATGTAAAGTAGAAGTGAGTCTATATTAAACAAAACCACCAACAAATTTTAGAATATCCCAAAACCCGGTGTCACAAGTGAATGAGCATCTACTAGGAAGTACAATAATAATACAACATCTGTCTAATATACAAGATAGACAGAATAAAGTAAATACTAATGATGGAGACTCTGTGTGCTG
Source organism: Nicotiana obtusifolia (assembly GCA_002018475.1). Taxonomy (NCBI): domain Eukaryota; kingdom Viridiplantae; phylum Streptophyta; class Magnoliopsida; order Solanales; family Solanaceae; genus Nicotiana; species Nicotiana obtusifolia. Next base: position 2,766 of record MCJB01016050.1, read on the forward strand.
CGATGTAGCATGGAATGTAGCTACCATAAAATCACCTCAGCAGCTGCGCCTACGCGCCTAAAAGACCACCGGAAATACTTGCACAATCAGTGCAGAAGTGCAGCATGAGTACGTAAACCAACACATGCCCAGTAAGTATCTAGCCTAATCCCGGAGAAGTAGTAACGAGGGTTCGACATTGACACTTGCTAGAGGTCCAATAAATCCAATATAATAAAATAAACAGGTATGAAACATGATGAGTAAATAGTTAAAACAAATATAGGTACGTAATATGGTCCTCAACTAATAGTAAACACTCGGTCCTCAAATACAGATACTACCCTAGATGAAATACCTAATGGTCAACACCGGATAACATATCACGTCTCAAGTTGGGTCAACTCACGAACGCACTGGTTTTTTATCAAATATTACGCACGATTCTCTCGAGGCGAGTTACCTGATCTCATACGAGTGTTTCATAGAACTGTTGAGGCGAGCGGCCCGATTCCATAAGAGTGTGTTACATTCTGCCGAGGTGAAAGGTCTGATCCTACAAGAGTATGATACATCCTACTGAGGCGAACAACCCGATCCCATAAGAGTATGATACATCATTCCGAGGCGAACAACCTGATCCCATAAGAGTATGATACATCCTGCCGATGCGAACGACCCCATCCAATAAGAGTGTTTTCATAAAACTGCCGAGGCGAACGACCCGATCCCATAACAGTGTGACACATGATACTGCCGAATTAGAAAATTAGAATTTCCACGGCTAATCAAGTAGCTCGTCAAGTATCTAAAATAGCATGTCCATTACTCTAAGCGAGTCTAGTCTCAGGTGATAATGTGAATTGAAACTTTTAAAGATGCAAGAATAACTCAAATAGCACAATTAAAGCATGACGTGAGTCTAAGTCTATCCAGACATAGTCAGAAATTCTAGAATTGGACGGATACTCATCACCTCATACGTGCGTAGCCCCCATAACATGTAGCATATAAAAAATATAACTCCTATGAGGTAATTTCTCCCTCATAAGGTTAAACAGGAGCTTACCTCGTTCTAAAGTTCCATAACCAGCTCCAACGCTTCTCTCACACCTTAAACCGATGCCCATTTATCCGAAACTAGTCAAACAACATGCAAGTAAATAAAAATGTACGTCAATACTCATAATTAATCAATTTATAACAATTATCAACCTTGCTTGATAAGTCAATAAGGTTAACCTCCGGGCCCACGTGCCCAGATTCTAAAAATTTCGAATATAAACATTACCCATAGCACCACGAACTCAAATATATAATTCATTCTCAATTTCATGTCCAATTTCATGGTCAAAATCCAAAAATATCAAATTCTAGGTTTTTCTTGAAATGCCACAATTTCTACAAATTCCATATTCGAATCTATATATAATCCATGTGTTCATCTTACAACAAGTGGGAATAACTTACCTAATAATAGGTGATGAAAATCTTCCCTCCAAAAGCTCCAAAATTCACCCGACCAAATGAAAATGTGAGAGAAATGGGATAAGTCCCGAAATAAAAAAGCTCACTGCCAGTCGAACCTTTCTTCGCGAACGCGGCCAGACCCTAGCGTTCGCGAAGAGCAATCAGCTCCAGCACCAAATCCCTTCTTCGCGAAAGATAGCAACTGCTCGCGAATGTGATACCATGCCAGGCAATCCTTCGCGAACGCGACAGCCCGCCCGTGAATGCGAAGGCTTGAATCTCCCAGGCCAGCTTCCCCTTCGCAAACGCGAACCACTTAATGCGGACACGTAGAGCTATTTCCCAGGCCTTCCTGAACGCGAGTTCTACACCGCGAATGCAATGAACAATCCATCTTCCAACTCAAATCCTTCTTCGCGAACGCGAGAACACCTCTCCGTTCCCAAAGAAAAAAACCAGAACCAGCATATCAACAACATCAAACTTCCAAACTTGGTCCAATACCATCTCGAAACATACCCTAGGACCCCGAGACCCCGTCCAATCACACCAATAAGTCCCAATACCTCATCCAAACTTATTCTGAGGCTCGAAACACGACGAATAACATCAAAATCATGAATCGACGATCAAAATACTTCTTTAAACTTTCAAACATTCAAACTTCAAAGAACGCATCCGAATCATACTTAAATATTCCGGAATGACTCCAAACTTTATGTACAAGTCAAAATCACAATGCGAACCTATTCCAAGGCTCGAAATTCCAAACAGACATCAATAACATCAGAGTCCACTTCAAATCAAACTTAAGAAATTCAAAATCCTTCAAAATGCCAACTTTCCACATTAAGCGCCGAAACGCTCACGGACCATCCAATACTCAACCTGAACATACATCATACGAACCTATTGGAATCTTCAAATCCCGATTCCAAGGTTGTTTACTCAAAAGACAAACCTTGGTCAATTCTTCCAACTTAAAGCTTCTGAATTGAGAATTTTCCTCCCGAATCAATTCCAAACTTCCTGAAATTCAATTCCGATTACGCGTACAAGTGATAAAACATGAAGTGAAGCTACTCAAGGCCTCAACCCGCCAAATGACGTGCTAGAGTTCAAAATGACCGGTCGCGTCGTTACATTCTCCCCCATTTAAACATATGTTCGTCCTCGAACGTGTCAAGAATCGCTCCGGAATTGCCCAAAATCACTGTTTGACACCATAACCCATGTGAGCAACTTAGCTCAAGCAAGACTAAAGATTCTTCCCGCTACCTTAGCCCACAAGCCTTCGAACCAAATCTAACATCCAGAATTCTCTACAAGACCTGATTCTAACATATGAGTACCGTATCAATCTCAACACATTGAACCCAAAACATGATCATCCAACCATGCTGTAATCACACATTGCACCACACAATTCGTATTCCCAATATAACATCCTATAACCATAATAGCTGCAAATTCACAAATCTGATGCCCGTAGCATATATCATAACACATATAAGTCCGGTTTCGACCCTCGCAATACTGCAATGACGAAAGAGATGTGTAGAAACTCATAACCACCTATCAAATCAATAATTCATGGAATTCCTCCGCTCAACAATAACCATTATCTCATTCTGAACTGAATAATGACATTTTCCCTCTAATATACCTTATATAAATCCGATTGCACTGATTTCAGGCCCGACAACCTTGTACACCCAGTACAAGCTACTCGATTGACAAGCCACATTATAGAAACCACCCAAAATCTCATACGGCGACAACAATGCGTCAACAAGCCACAACTCGAATAGGACCAATTAAGGAAAAACAAACTTGCGTAAAGAACTATCCAGCCCCCATAATGAATAAAACGACCAAACAGATGCTATGAACCTATCTCAGAGAGGAGAAACAAGGCACACAAAATAAGTATAAGGAACCGTACTCAATATCTCATTGTTGCAGCGTGCAACCCGATCCGCACACGATACTGTTGCAGCGTGCAACCCAATCCAAACATGACATCGTTGCGGCGTGCAACCCGATCCAAACATCACACCCATGGTGGTGTGACACCCGGTCCATACATAACAATCAATAAGGAAATACCCATCAAGCCCTAATGCTCATACCCACAAAATGTCCAAACATCAACCAAAAGCACGCCAAGTGCATAAATACAACATTAGGGAGATGGATAACGTTATGGGCCACAAAAACTCAAGCACGACTAAAGTGCAATAAACGACATACATCTCGAGAGCCATCTTGCTCTTATAACACCACAAGCTACACAGGATCACATTACATGCGCAAATAATCAAGTCGTCTCACACCCACATGGCATTATAGAGTATTACATAGAATAGTTGACGACAGGAATAACATTCAATGCCCGAAGACTCCTCCATAAGCAATGCTATGCTGAATGAACATATCCGACCCGACATAGAGCATAGATTCACCTTAGATCTACCAACAGACCTCAAGACGATTCTGATCATCCCAAATGAGGCCTATGACCTCCCAAGGACCCACAATGACACTATCCATGATACATACGACTGGCAGACAAATCTGGAACAACTTCTATAGTCCACAACCAAAGGAATAGAGCGTCTCTCAGATATAAACTCTCCACTCAGTGGCAGTACCAGAATCTTCATCCCCGATTTCAATTTCTACCACTTAAATAACTACCACGTCACACTTACACAATCATCCTATGGGAGTTACTCCCTCAACCTACCGCGCCGGATAGCAAAATCAGCACATCCATGGCTACCAACCATACTATCACTATGATGGAAATCAAGAACACCATTCTCAGGTGACACTAAGATAGCGCCAGCATACTCTGAAATCTGAAATCTTTCTCTGCTCCTTTGAGCTTGTAACATTTTTATCAAAACTGAATCACAACCTTTATACTTAACTTACAATTTCCACACCGCTCGCTGCATCTATCATGCTGCTACGTGAGAGTACAAGAATTTCATTATAGCTCCTGAACCACCAGTACAATAAACACTTCATCGGCTCAAAACCTTTTCACTTAGCACATTTCAAAAGAAGGATCACCACACACAACCAACTTCCCATACCCGCAAAAGATGCAGAACTTAAGTCTTGTTCTAAATCACCATAATTTTTCAAAAATCCATTTACGCATAACAAAGCTTCAAAATAAAATACCTCCAAATCAATCCAATTGCAGCGGTTATCAAGCCCGCATGTACAGCCACAAATCACCTGCGTGGCCTCCCATACCAAGGGAACCGATTGTTTCCATAAACATGCTGATTCAAACCACTACTAACTGATTCAACTTCTCCCAATTTGATATTGACTTGCCTTCGAAATAATAGCTCTATGCAAACACGCAACGGACCTCAAACAACAACATTCATCCTAAGTGACCCAATCACGAGACCACGTCGTCTCAATACCCATGAGACATCTCATACGCTCCTCATGCACTCAATAGTATTTCCAACTAATACACCTGTTCTGAAAGATCTTCCGCAAATCTGAAGCTGTTTCTCCTATTTCTCCAACATTGCACCGCAGACCTGATGATAACATAGAAATTCCCTAAGTATTCTTCACACTCTGCTACAAAATCCCTGTCCTCAGCCACATAACGAACCCAAAATCCTTAGACACCACACTTAATTCTTGAACCCACTAGAACCACTGTTGAGAGACCCACCCTGACCTGGTCCCGAATATATAACCCAACTCTAGTGCGCTGTTAGTATATGAGCTCTCCCAAAGAAGAAATCGGATGAACTCTTCTCATTGTACATCACATCCATAAGAAGCATAAACTCTGAGTCATCCCAAAATCTGCACATGAATTGATAAGGAAAAATGTAACACTCATTCATCAAGTTCCTTGCCCGAATTTCCCTTGATGTTTTCTTTACTTAGTCATAACCGATCCACCAATGTAACGGTAACCCGATACTACCAAGGCACATAACCACGTGACCGAATCGTAGACGGTGGGCCCCCCAACTTAGCTTTAAGCTACAATCACATAAATCCAGAACCCACAATAACTCCTCCTTCTGAATTACTATGATCTCGCACCGTTAACCCACCAAATTCCTCGCAAGCTCTTGTTGTACTCATCATAACACATCTTGAATTGTCAGCCATAGTCGCACATTCGACCTCCTGATAGTCATACCATCTTCTTCAATCGATCCAAGCGCACATAGCAGTACATGCCTCCCGCTGAGTATAAAGTAGAACTCCTGATAGGAACTTCATCAAAAATCACGCAACCACTAATATGATCATAGAATATAGCCCACCTGTGTAATCTCATATCGACCTCCTCCAACACCATTGATATGGTTACATTCATCATGAAGTCAATTAATCTCCCCGTGCCCACACTAATCCTCTAGCCGTAAGAAGTCTTTCACTCATTAACATCACCCGGAGGTCCAGCAATATGTTTGAACTCGAATCCATATTTCATCTAAAATAATAATCAAACACTCACATTTTCCTACATTCCAATCAAGCCCTTCTCGTCACATTCAAGATTACTAAGTGCAGAAACCACCTCAGGGATCATCTCCCTCGAACCATCAATACTGAAAATGCTGATTTGATTCTGAAGCCAAAACACACTGCAATCTCTGATAACTTGCTTCTACGGTACAATTTCACAACACCGTGCCCAAAGGCAAACAATTGTAAAACAACATACCAACAAGACTTAATGCGCTCAATCAAGGACTGTGACACATGATATTAAAAAGAATTCCACCAAATTTGAAAATGTCTAATCTCGCTACTCCTTCAATCAATGTCCGAACATCCACAGTCAGATTGCCTCGCCCCTGCTGGAATCAAATGTCGAGTCTCCCCAGTCATGAACCGATTAATCCTCCCTCGAATCATTTATTTCCGTGACACATAAGTAAGCACCCTACAATTCACACCAGCACTGCGCGATAACAATGCATGAACATTTGAATTCACTATGCATAGCCTCAAAACCATAAACACCACCAAAACTAGGCTGAAACGAGAGAACACCCTTCTATAAGGCAGTGATAATAGCACGCCTGAAAACACAGGGAGAAACATCCTGCACCACATTAGCAGTACCACTACAACTCCTTGATGATCAATTGATAACAAGCGCTTAACATCGTACAAGAATGAATAGGAAGGAAACAAAGGCATAAGCATCAATGGAATCAAATCGCACGACAAGGAATCAAGAAGGGAAGTGCTCCTAATAGCCATGTAGTCTTTCGAAGATAAGTACAGACATGTCCGTACCGATCCAAAAGACTCTACTTGACTTGCTCGTGACTCGTAAGATCCAAGTGAACCTAGAGCTCTGATACCAAGATGTCACGATCCAATTTCCACTATAGATTGTGATGGTGCCCAACGTCGCCGTTAGGCAAGCCAACAGTGAATCATCAAAGCCAACGGTGAATCATCAACTTAGTTATTCATTTTATTATTTTTGAAATCATGAACTTTATTAGATAAAGAAACTAATGCATTGAAAGTTATGGATACAAAAAATTTAAATAGAATATAAAGTGGAAGTGTGTCAATGTTAAACAAAACTAAAAACAAATTTTAGAACATCTTAAAATCCGGTGTGTCGCAAGTGCATGAGGATCTACTAGAAAGTACAATAATAAACAACATATGTCTAGAATACAAGATAGATAGAATAAAGTGATGTGCTGGAGAATTTCGGCACATTTTGATACTACTTGCTTAGGTTTTAACTTGCTTTACATGCAAATTCCCTCGGTACTTATGTAATTTTAGTGTTTTTGCAGTATATCAAGTGTAAAGACCTAAAAGCATGGAAAAGAGCTCAAAAAGCCACCTAAAGACAAGAAAAGAGCAGAAAAGCATCTCAGAGGTGAATATGCTATCGCAAACATCACTTGCGAGCCGCATATTTCACGTCAAAATCGCAAACCAAGACAGACTTCTGGCAAACTTTCATGTCAAGAATGCGGTCGCAGATGCGATCGCGTAATTGTTATGCGAACCGCATAGGTGCACATGGAGATCGCAGACACAAGCAGAGTTTTGGGTGAAGTTCAGAGTCAGAAGTGCGATCGCATAACTTGTATGCGAACCGCAGAATCAACCGCAGATCAAGTATGAAGTCTACTGTATGATGGAATTGCGATGCAAAATGCGGTCGCATTTCTTTAATGCAGACCGCATATCATGAATGCTATGAAGGCAAAACCTAGGGGTGAAATCTGCGACAGGCGTGTAAGAATTGCGGACCACATTTCTGTTATGCGACAGAAATGCGGTCGCATTGTTGACTTCAGGGGCAAATCAGTCCGAATTTTGCCTCGATTTTTGGGCATCTGTAAATAGGTCTGTTAGAGTTTTGGGGGGATCATCTTGTCAGAATTTAGAACAGAAAGTACAAGGTTTGATTTAATTTATCTCTTGGGAACTTTTGGGTCAATTATCTTCTACTTTGTAAGCGTTATGACAATTATTATTCTTTCAATTTCAGATTTTAGCATGAGTGGCTAATTCTAAACACTAAGGTTGTGAACCCTAAATGGGTATGATGTTATTGGGTGTTTGATATTGAATATAGTTTCAATGGTTGATTGATATTTGTTTACTTCTCATTCTTTAAACAATTGTTGGTGGTTGCAAACATTAACAAACGCCATTGAATTCCATCTTTGCTTGGGAAAGCGGGGTAGAATTTGGTAGAAGTAAATAACAAAGACTCAAGGCTTTAGACCTTGTTTAATAAAATAGCTTAGGAATAAGTGGGTTTTAATTTGGCATAAATTGATTGTTCTTAATCACAACTCTTTTGTATTTGGGAAAATCATAAAGAGGAAATATTACCCAACTATTGGAAAATATTGGGTAATCAATTAGACATCAATTGCATATCAAAAGATTCTTCCGTTGGAAATATATCATATTGACATCGATAGCATTATACTTCATAAAGGGGGACACAACCTTGGTTTCTTTAATCATATTATTCATATTCGTAATATTGCAATTAGTCTTTATTTAAACTTAAATTCAATTCATACTTTTGTTACGATTACCTGATAGAATTACGACTGTAGTTGAGTACTACGCTAATCAAGTAAACGTTTCACACCTATTCCTTGTGAGATTTGACCCCAACCTTGTTGGGTTATTATATTTGACATCGACCGCTTACACTATTTGTTAAGGTCTAATTTGAGCATATCAAATTTTGGCGCCATTGCCGGGGAATACGGTTTTGAAATTACTAATTAGTGTATGCTTTATTGTACATCTGATTCTACTCTATCACACTTTGTTTGTTTTGCTTGGTGTTGATAGGAAAATATGTCGGACTATGGTGATGATGTGGAGATAGAAGTGGAGGCAAATCCTTTTGCGGACATTGAGGAATACATCGAGGATACAAATGCTATTGTACCTCCTGCTATTGGTGCTGCAACCTTCAAAGTGGAACATGGGTTAATTCTTATGCTTAAAGCGGAGGGATTTTTCAGTAATTCCACTGATGACGATCCAACACAACATCTCAGAAATTTCTTGGGTGTATGTGCAATGCATAAGCAGAATAATGTCTCCGACGATGCCCTGAGGTTGAGATGCTTCAAGTATTCTCTAGCTGGGGACGCAAGGAAATGGCTCCAGAATCTTCCTCCAAATTCCATTCATTCCTGGCCCGAACTTGTCCGAGCTTTCTTGTTGAAATGGTTTCCACAAAGCAAGAAGTCCGAGCTCAGGGATAAAATTTTCTTCTTCAAGCAGCTATCAGGCGAACAACTACATGAAGCATGGGATCGCTTTAAACTATATTTGGTGAAGTCTCCAAACCATGGTTTCCCGGATTCCATTTTGTTGGAAAAATTTTACATGGGTTTGGATCCGATGAATCAATCAATAGCCAAGAATGCAGCTGCCGGATCGTTCATGGACAAGTCATTCGCAAGGGTGACTCAAATACTGGATAAAATGGTAAAGCACAATCAAGCTTGGCATTCTGAGGACTCCACAGGCAGAATCGCAATTGGCTCTCCTTCCTTAAGCAACATGATCAAGGAAAATCAAGAGAGAGACGAAGTAATTGCAGAACTTGCTACGATTGTCAATTTGTTAACCAAAATATTCACTGAAAACCAAAAGAAGAAAGTGAATGTGGTTGAGAATGTGCAGCCGGTACCAAATGAAGATTATGAGGAGGCAAACTATGTCAACAACTCTCAAAGAGGGTACCAAAGGCAGCACTACCAAGGTCAAGGTTCACAGAATCAATGAAGGCCAAACCCGCAAGGGCAAGGTCACCACCAATGGAGAAATGACCAAGGTGGCTCAAACCAAGGGAACTGGAGCAACAACAACAACTTTTCAAATCGAAGTTCCAATCCTTATGTTCCCCCGAAGGGTCAGTACTCAAATCAAGGTTCCTCCAGTGAGTCTAAATTGGAGAGTATGCTTGAAAGGATACTACAAAATCAAGAAAAATCAGATAATTCCATGAGGAACATGACCGAGTTGGTTGGCTCTCATACTGCGGCTATTCAGAAACTAGAATGCAAATGAGAGATCTTTCTCGTGAGCAACATCCACAGCAGAAGGGAACACTTCCTAGTGATACAATTGCGAATCCAAAGGGAAGTGGGAGTGGCCCAACTTCTCATATCATGGCAATCACTACCAGGAGTGGGAAGATACTACAAGGAAACGGTGAGCAAGCAATTAATGTGGAAGAATTTGAAAAAGGGGTTGAGGTTAAAGAGCCTAATGTTGTTGAAGTTGAGAAAACTCCGGAAGTTGTGCAAGTTCAAGAAGAGACCCAAGAAGGGGTAAAGGAAAAGGCAACAGAAACATCAAACATTCTTCCGCCTATTCCTAGACCTCCTCCTCCTTTTCCTCAAAAACTTGCAAGAAGAGTTGATGATAGCAAGTTTGAGAAGTTTTATGACATTCTCAAGCAGTTATTGGTGAACATACCATTCTTGGAAGCTTTTCAAGAAATGCCTGGTTTTGCTAAATACTTAAAAGATTTGATTACAAAGAAGAGAACCACCAAGAATGAGGTGGTGAATATGACTCACCGGGTTAGTTCTATTATTGCTACAAACCCCATTCAGAAGAAAGAAGACCCGGGAGCCTTTACTATTCCTTGCACTATAGGGGTGCATGATTTGCAAAGGCCCTTTGTGACAATGGGGCTAGCATCAACTTAATGCCGCTTGCCATCTACAAACAAGTGGGATTAGGAATGCCAAGGCCAACAAGTATGAGGTTGCAAATGGCTGATCGTTCCATCAAGAGACCGGTTGGAATTGTTGATGACGTGATTGTGAAAGTGGGAAAGTTTCATATGCCCGCTGATTTTGTAATTCTTGACTGCGCTGTTGACAAAGAAATCCCTATTATCTTGGGGAGACCCTTCCTAGCCACTGGGAGAGCACTTATGGATTCAGAATGGAATGAAATCAAATTCCGAGTGAATAATGAAGAGGTTACATTCCAAGCAAGTAAGGGTATGAAGCTACCGAATGAGTATGAGAGCATTTCGGTGATTGATATTTTTGAAGAGGTGGAAGATGCTGTTGAAAGTAAGATGGAAGAACAATGCCTCGGGGAAGCATTGGCTGCTATCTTGGTGAACTTTGACGGTGAGGATATGGATAGTTTTATAGAGTCGGTAAGTGCATTGGAAGGGCGTGGTTCCTACTCTTATGCTCCACCAAAGCTTTCTCTCAATTTGGAGAATAGATCTACACCTCCTGCAAAGCCATCTATTATTGAGCCACCACAACTTGAGCTCAAACCACTTCCTCCACACTTGAGGTATAAATTTCTCGGCTTAAATGATACTTTACCAGTAATTATTTCTTCTTTGTTGAATGATGTGCAGGTGGAACAATTGTTGAAAGTTTTGAAGGAGTATAGGCAAGCCATTGGTTGGACAATTACGGACATTCGTGGGATCCCTACTGGAATTTGCGAGCATAAGATTCAATTGGAAAGTGGGACCAAACCAAGTGTGGAACACCAACGACGGTTGAACCCGTCAATGCAAGAAGTAGTAAAGAAGGAAATAATCAAATGGTTGAATGTCGGGGTAGTCTACCCCGTTGCTGATAGTTCGTGGGTGAGGCCGGTGCAATGCGTGCTGAAAAAGGGAGGCATGACTGTGATTAAAAATGAGAAGAACGAGCTTATCCCAACAAGAACAGTAACAGGCTGGAGGGTGTGCATGGACTATCGGAAACTCAACAGTGCTACATGCAAGGACCATTTCCCTATGCCTTTTATTGATCAAATGCTTGATCGGCTAGCGGGAAAGTCCTTCTATTGTTTCCTTGATGGATACCCCGGCTACAATCAGATCAACATAGCATTGGAGGATCAAGAGAAGACGACATTCACATGCCCCTATGGAACATTTGCTTTTAGTCGGATGCCATTCGGTTTATGCAACTCTCTGGCCACATTTCAAAGATGCATGATGTTTATCTTCTCCGACATGGTGGAGGATTTTCTTGAGGTCTTCATGGACAATTTCTCGGTGGTAGGTGAGTCTTTTGAGCATTTTCTTAGTAATCTTAACAAGTGCTCAAGAGATGTGAAGAGACCAACCTTGTGCTGAATTGGGAGAAATGCCACTTCATGGTGGATGAAGGCATTGTGTTGGGACATAAAATCTCAAGGCATGGCATAGAGGTAGACAGGGCTAAGATAGAAATCATTTCTAAGCTTCCTCCACCCACTTCCGTCAAAGGTGTTCGCAGTTTTTTGGGGCATGCCGGGTTCTATAGGCGTTTCATCAAGGATTTCTCAAAGATTGCAAATCCTATGTGCAAACTCCTTGAGAAGGATGACAAGTTCGTGTTCAATGAGAAATGCCTCAAAGCCTTTGAGGAGTTGAAGCAAAAGCTCACCACGACACCTATTATTGTCACACCTGATTGGTCACTTCCTTTCTAACTTATGTGTGACGTCAATGGTGTAGCCATTGGAGTAACGCTTGGCCAATGTCACAACAAAGTTCTTCACCCGATCTACTATGCCAGTAAAATACTTAATGGGGCACAGATGAACTACACAGTAATTGAACAAGAACTACTGGCCATAGTTTATGCTTTTGAGAAGTTTCGTGCCTATTTGCTGGGCTCCAAAGTGATAGTGTACACAAACCATGCAACTCTTCGCTATCTCATGGCAAAGAAGGATGCAAAGCCTCGGTTGATTCGTTGGGTTTTGTTGCTGCAAGAGTTCGAATTTGAAGTGTCAAGGATCGGAAAGGAACTCAAAATCAAGTGGCGGATCACTTGTCAAGAGTTGAAGAAGCTGCGAGACCAAAGGGAGATCTTGAAATCAATGATGCATTCCCAGATGAGCACATATTGGCCTTATCTAATACCTTTGCTCCTTGGTATGCCTACATTGCTAACTACCTAGTTAGTGACCTTATTCCGGAAGGGTTGGAGTCATATCAAAAGAAGAAGTTCTTGAGAGATTGCCGGAATTACTACTGGGAAGAGCCTTTCTTGTTCTGTGTTTGTGCGGACAACATCATCAGAAGATGCGTGCCAGAAGAAGAAATGATGCAAATTCTAAAGGCTTGTCATGACTCACCGGTCGGGGGTCATCATGGGGGGGAATAGAACAACGGCGAAGGTTTTGGAATGTGGTTACTATTGGCCTTCGATCTACCAAGATGCTAATCAATTGGTTAAGGCTTGTGACCAATGCCAACGACAAGGTCCAATCTCTAAGAGGCATGAAATGCCAATACATTTCGTGACGGAGATTGAAATCTTTGACGTTTGGGGAATTGAGTTCATGGGCCCCTTTATAAGCTCATGCGGGATGAAGTACATTTTAGTGGCTGTGGACTACGTGTCCAAGTGGGTAGAAGCAATTGCCCTACCAAACAATGAGGCACGGAGTGTGACCACATTTTTAAAGAAGAACATTTTCACTCGGTTTGGCACTCCCAGAGCCATTCTTAGTGATGGGGGGTCGCATTTCTGCAACAAAGCCTTCAAAATTCTCCTTGAAAAGTATGGTGTCAAGCACAAGGTATCCACACCATTATCCGCAATCAAGCGGTCAAGTGAAAGTATCTAACCGGGAAAAAAAGAGCATTCTAGAAAAAATGGTTAATGCAAACATGGACCGACTGGTCGAAGAAGCTAGATGATGCACTGTGGCCATACTGCACAGCATACAAGACTCCCATTGGTACGTCTCCTTATCGGCTAGTTTTTGGAAAAGCTTGCCATCACTGGTGGAACTAGAGCACAAGGCTATGTGGGCCTTAAAAAGATTGAACATGGACTAGGCAGAAGCTGGAACTTTGAGGCTAACACAACTGAATGAAATGGAGGAATTCCGTCTCCATGCGTATGAAAGTGCAGCCGTGTATAAAGAGAGAATAAAGTTTGTTCATGATAAAAAGATCCTGAAAAGAGAATTCAAGATAGGTGATTTGGTATTGCTTTTCAACTCCGACTTAAGTTATTTTCGGGCAAGCTACAATCGAAGTGGTCTGGCCTATTCAAAGTAGTTGACGTCTCTCCCTTTGGAGCCGTAGAATTAGCATTGGAGGATGGGCTCCGAACTTTCAAAGTGAATGGCCAAAGAATCAAGCATTACTTGGGATCAGATGGTGAGAAGCATTTGGTGGAGCAGCTGGCTCTAAAAGATGGTCTATGCCAGACCATAGAGTAAATTCAGAGAAGTCTCAACTTCGTCATGCCGCGACGTTAAATCAAGCACTTCATGGGAGGCAACCCATGTGTGGTAACATTTACTTTTGTTGTTGTAAATTTCTTTAAGTTTTTGATAGATAGATTTACTCAAGCTATTTGAAGGGTGTGTTAGAATGCAGGAGTTTTCAAAAGGACATAATACTGGGAAAGAATGCCTAAAACGTGAAGAAAAACTACTATGTGACGGTTGCTGCACAAATGCGGTCGCATTATCAATATGCGATCTGCATATGTATCGCAAACTGAAGTAGAGAGTTGGGCTAAAATGGTTGACAAAACTGCGACAATATAATGCAGTTTGCGAATCGCATTTGCACTATGCGATCTGCATTTCTATCGCAAACAGAAGTAGAGAGTTTGGCTCAAATTGTTGACAAAAATGTGACAAGGTATTTTATTCTGCGGACCGCATTTGCACTATGCGACCGCAGTTCGCCTCGCATTTATACCCTTTCATCAGAACTCACCACATAACACATATGCGATCGCATATTGTGTTATGCGGTGACTTACCCATCGCATAATGCTAGGCAAGGCTCCGCATTCTCTCACAATTTAATCCTTCAAAACACCGCACAACAAAATAAAAAAAAAGAAAAAGAAAAACGATCAAAGAAAAGAACGACCAGCAGCAAGCACAGTTCGAATTGTACCAAGGACAAAGATCTGTTTATAAATCTCCATATTACCTGAAATCTTCTTCATTGGTACGTGTACTGATCTACTCGACTCCTAGCTTTGCTGTGTTTTCTTTAGTTTTTATTCTGCAATTTCTTTTTCGATTTTATGGCCTATCGTAGAAGCTTGGGTGTTTTTGGGTGATGGGTAGAGGAATCTAGGGCTACCATTTATGGGGGGATGAACTAAATCGTGAAACCAAAGGAATTTGCGGCCCACAAAATCAAAATGTGGTTCGCATTTTGGCCGCATCCTTAAACCCTAGTCACCTGAAGAAGATGACAAATGCTGTGCCATTTGCGGTCGCATACCTACTATGCGAACCGCAAAGGCACAGCAAACTGGGGCAGAACACCTTGTTAACACCAGGACATCTGCGTAGGTTTTGCGATCGCACATCTCACTTTGCGGTGGATTTGCGATCGCATTTTTGTTGCTTTCTTCTGTTTTCTTTTCCTTTTTTTTTTACTTCCAATGTCGCTCACAATTTTCCCTTATACAGATATGGCACCTCAAAAGTATGTCGCAAGGAAAACGGCACCATCCGCTCGTCACACGTCGCAGCCAAAACGTGTGCAAAAGGAACCAAATATGCCAAGCACCTCCCAGTCTGATGAGGAGGATGTCTTGCCCTCAGTCGATCTACAGGCTGAGGCTAGAAGGAAACATGGAGATTACTTCCATCTCCGATTCGGGGTCAAAGGCTCGAGGGAACTGTATAGAGAGGGACTGACCAAAAGAAAGATACTGGGTGAAAAGCAGTTGAGCATAAATGGACTCCAAGAACAGTACACCCATATTATCGACAACATAAAAGCGAGAAAATGCGAGTGCTTCACTGAGGCCCCTAAGGAGTTCAATGAGTCACTGGTCCGGGAGTTCTATGCCTCTTATGGAGCTTCTAGAACGGCGCACCACAAATGTAACAAAGTGTTCACTGGCATCGTACTGGTTCGGGAAAAGAATGTGTTCTGCAACAGCGAGGAAATTAATGAAATATACTTCCCCGACTGGCAAACAGGCACAGCCGAGTACGATGCCAAGTACTAAAATAGAGAGAATGAACGTGGGTGGATAGCGTCCGTTATTGCAAAAGGGACTCCTGCGTGGATAAATCCTGGAAAGAAAATATATAAGGAGGACCTCACAAGGGAGGGTCGATTTTGGTTGAGCTTCATCACCTCCCGTTTGATACCGTCCAGAAACAAAACTGATATAAGCATTGAGAAAGCCCTTCTCATTGCGTGCATCATGGCCGGAATCAAAATCGATGTGGGGAATCTAATCTTCCAGGAGATTGGTATCCGGGCAACACAACGTGCCACCTCACTTCCATTTCCGATTTTTATCACATCCCTCTGCAAAGCTGTGAATGTGCCTCTCATGCCATAATCTGAAAAAACCGGAAAGGAAACGAGGGATATAGATATCACTCGTATCAGTGATGCTGCTGCTCCACCAGAGACTCCACTCCAGGACCTTGACTCCCAGACTCCTATACCTCCCCAAGATCCAGAAGCCTCCACTTCTGCTGCAGAGCCTGCATCCCAGTCCACCACCGACCAACCTTCGTCTACACTACCAGCCCTCTCAAGACTTGGTCTCATTGCACAGCATGCCAATGCCAATGTGGACCAACTCTTGAAAACCCTGCCAAACCTTATCAAACAAGCCCTGACTCCAATACAAATGTCAGTGACAGCTCTCCAACAACAACAAATTATTTGGGGATTGCTTGCACAAGCTCGAGTTCAGGGTTGAACAGATCGAGAGAGGTGAGGTTAGGGGTTTACCTCAGCTGAGGGAGGATGTGGCATCTATGAAGACCGAACTCCAGAAAATGCAAAATTTGGAGTTCGACCTATCATCCCTCCTCCCCAAAGAGGGTGACCAAGGTGCAGACACGGCTGCACCAGACCTGGGGTTAGACTTCACAACTCTGATGGAAGACATTGCACCTCAGTCTGCCAGAATGTCTCAACCTCCAAATCCTCCGGTACATGTTGATATTGATGATGAGGAGACATCTGGGCATTCATAAGAGTTAGAAGGTGAAGAGGCAGAGGAGGACGATTCATGGTCCGACGAGGATGAAGGCCCTCAAGAGAAGGGCAAACAGATTGTTGCTCCTACTAAGGAGGATGAGGAGCAAGCAAACATTCAGCGGGCCATACAACAGTCACTAGCAGATGTGGCCGCCCATGCAGATCCATCGGCCACTCAGCCATCAGTGAGCGAGGCTAGCAGCTCAGCGGCCCCAACACCAGTACCCGTCCAGTCCAACATCCCTCCTTCAGCTGCAGAGGGTCAACCGGCTACTGATTCCCATAGCGCTTAGTGCGCCCCAGGGAGCCCCTTGAACTCTACTTTATTTTCTTATGCATTGGGGACAATGCATGCTTTCGGTTGGGGGTGGTAGCCTATCTGTATATTTGATCTGTATTATTGTATTTTTTGCGACATTAGTAACTGTAAAATATATACTAGTGCTTCATGATTTGTGTATATATGTTGTCTTAAATTAGTAGAAAGTTTTTCACCTTTAATAATTAGAAATAAAATTCCCCTTGTTTTTTCTTTGCCGGGTTCTTTTTCAAAGGTGTAATAGTAGAACCAGGAATGTTTTTCACCTTTAATAATTAGAAATAAAATTCCCCTTATTTTTTCTTTGCCGGGTTCTTTTTCAAGGGTGTAATAGTAGAACCAGGAAAGTAAAATGAAACATGTTGACCAAGATAGTGTAATTGTCTAGTATCAAGCATGTGTGTCTGTATATAGATTGTACCCATTCAACAGATCAACTGTGTGAACTCGAGGCTCACTCTGTGACTCTATGTCTACCTAGAGTCATGTATTTATATATGATGAAAGCCTTAAATTGCCAAATGTTAACTCTAAGGCTTTAAACTATGTTAACCAAACAGTTTGTGTGCCATGTGTGTGAGCTCTTTGTATAAATAGTTCTTGTGTTTGCTTCTGCCATCTAGAACTTGCTCGGTTGGTTTTTCGACGCCTATTATAATTGCACTTAGTTGGAGAGATGATCTTAGGCATTCTTTGTTTTATTTGTGAAACCTCTTTAGTCTTTCAAGCCTACCTATGCATAAATAATATCACTAGTACCCTGTTCGAGCCTTTAACCTTTTCTTTGGCCTCCTCATTACAAACCTTTCCCTTTTGTAAAATAATTACCTCTTTTGAACCCGTTCCTCCTTGAACATTAAGAGTGAGGCTAAAAGCCTAAGTTGGGGGTGTGGGTCAAAATGGAAATGGGTAAGGTTATACAGTGAGGGTAAGAGCTTATACCTCAAAGTGCTAATATGAATTTATGAAAGCTCCAGAAAAAAGAAAAGAGAAAAGAAAAAGAAAAGAAAAAGAAAAGAAAGATAGATATATGTGTGTATTGATAATGATGGAGCTTTGAAGGAAATTAGAGAGGTATTTAAGATGGTTCCATATTGTAAACTAGATGCCAACGAGGCTATGGGGTTTGAAAAGAAAGAAAGTGTAAAAAGAAAGGAAAATGTAATTAGTGTTCAAGGAGGATGTAGTCACTCATATCTAAATATGTATCCTACCCTTCCCTAAACCTACATTATAAGCTTAAAGAGTCCTTATGTGATCTCCAACCGAGCGTTCTTAGAAGTAGGCGACGAATTAAAATAAGGGCAAGCCTATGGTATGGTATGTGGTAGCACTTGAAATTCTTTTTTGAGAGTGAGTGTATGTGCAAATTAGTCCCTTTGTATTGTTATTATAAACATTGTGATTTTGGAATTTTCTTTCTAGTGAGGGCACAATAACTGCGAGGTTGAACAAAAGTTGAGTTTTGAGTAAAGCATAAGTGCACTCAGCTGAAGGTAGCCTTTAGTCACCTTGTCTGAGGCTCAAAGTTCACAAGCTGATTAGTTTTCCTTGAATATACTGATGATTCAGGGAGGGTAAAGCAATTCGAAGAGACATGCTTGAAACACTAACAACAAACACTGTCCACAGTCATTATTGTTTCATGTTTTGCAAATGGAGTCTAGAATAGGATAGTGTCGTTTTAGTTGCTTGAGGGCAAGCAAGAGTTTAAGTTGGGGGTGTTGATGTGCCGGAGAATTTCGGCACATTTTGATACTACTTGCTTAGGTTTTAACTTGTTTTACGTGCAAATTCCCTCGGTACTTATGTAATTTTAGTGTTTTTGCAGTATATCAAGTGTAAGGACCTGAAAGCATGGAAAAGAGCTCAAAAAGCCACCTAAAGACAAGAAAAGAGCAGAAAAGCATCACAGAGGTGAATATGCTATCGCAAACATCACTTGCGAGCCGCATATTTCACGTCAAAATCGCAAACCAAGAAAGACTTCTGGGCAAACTTTCATGTCAAGAATACGGACACAGATGCGATCGCATAACTGTTATGCGAACCGCATAGGTGCACATGGAGATCGCAGACACAAGCAGAGTTTTGGGTGAAGTTCAGAGTCAGAAGTGCGATTGCATAACTTGTATGCGAACCGCAGAATCAACCGCAGATCAAGTATGAAGTCTACTGTATGATGGAATTGCGATGCAAAATGCGGTCGCATTTCTTTAATGCGGACCGCATATCATGAATGCTATGAAGGCAAAACCTAGGGGTGAAATCTGCGATAGGCGTGTAAGAATTGCGGACTACATTTCTGTTATGCGACAGAAATGCGATCGCATTGTTGACTTCAGGGGCATATCAGTTCGAATTTCGCCTCGATTTTTGGGCCTCTGTAAATAGGTCTATTAAGGTTTTGTGGGGATCATCTTCTCAGAATTTAGAGGAGAAAGTACAAGACTTGATTTATTTTATCTCTTGGGAGCTTTTGGGTCAATTATCTTTTACTTTGTAAGCGTTATGACAATTATTATTCTTTCAATTTCAAATTTTAGCATGAGTGGCTAATTCTAAACACTAAGGTTGTGAACCCTAAATGGGTATGATGTTATTGGGTGTTTGATATTGAATATAGTTTCAACGGTTGATTGATATTTGTTTACTTCTCATTCTTTAAACAATTGTTGGTGGTTGCAAACATTAACAAACGCCATTGAATTCCATCTTTGCTTGGGAAAGCGGGGTAGAATTTGGTAGAAGTAAATAACAAAGACTTAAGGCTTTAAACCTTGTTTAATAAAATCACTTAGGAATAAGTGGGATTTAATTTGGCATAAATTGATTGTTCTTAATCACAACTCTTTTGTATTTGAAAAAATCATAAAGAGGAAATATTACCCAACTATTGGAAAATATTGGGTAATCAATTAGACATCAATTGCATATGAAAAGATTCTTCCGTTGCAAATATATCATATTGACATCGATAGCATTATACTTCATAAAGGGGGACACAACCTTGGTTTCTTTAATCATATTATTCATATTCGTAATATTGCAATTAGTCTTTATTTAAACTTAAATTCAATTCATACTTCTGTTACGATTACCTGATAGAATTACGACTGTAGTTGAGTACTACGCTAATCAAGTAAATGTTTCATACCTATTCCCTGTGGGATTCGACCCCAACCTTGTTGGGTTATTATATTTGATATCGACCGCTTTTACACTATTTGTTAAGGTGTAATTTGAGTGTATCACTTAACATCATACAAGAATGAATAGGAAGGAAACAAAGGCATAAGCATCAATGGAATCAAATCGCACGACAAGGAATCAAAAAGGGAAGTGCTCCTAACAGCCATGTAGTCTCTCGAAGATAAGTACAGACATCTCCGTACCGATCCAAAAGACTCTACTAGACTTGCTCATGACTCGTAAGATCCAAGTGAACCTAGAGCTCTGATACCAAGATGTCACGATCCAATTTCCACTATAGATCGTGATGGTGCCCAACGTTGCCGTTAGGCAAGCCAACAGTGAATCATCAAAGCCAACGGTAAATCATCAACTTAGTTGTTCATTTTATTATTTTTGAAATCATGAACTTTATTAGATAAAGAAACTAATGCATTGAAAGTTACGGATACGAAAAATTTAAATAGAATATAAAGTAGAAGTGTGTCAATGTTAAACAAAACTAAAAACAAATTCTAGAACATCTTAAAATCCGCTGTGTCGTAAGTGCATGAGGATCTACTAGAAAGTACAATAATAATACAACATATGTCTAGAATAGAAGATAGGTAGAATAAAGTAAATACTAATGATGGAGACTTTATGTGCTATGATGTAGCATGGAATGCAGCTCACCAAAATGTCCCCTCAGCAGCTGTGCGCACGCTCCCAAAAGACCAACAGAAATACCTGCACAATTAGTGCAGAAGTGCAGCATGAGTACGTAAATCAAAGGGTACCCAGTAAGTTTCTAGCCTAACCCCGGAGAAGTAGTGACGAGGGGTCGAAATTGACACTTGCTAGAGGTCCAATAAATCCAATATAATAGTAAACAGTAAAAACAAATATAAGTATGTAATACGGTCCTCAATTGAACAGTAAACACTTAGTCCACAAATATCGGATACTACCTCAGAAGAAATACTTAATGGTCAACACCGGATAACATATCACGTCTCAAGTTGGGTCAACTCACGAATGCACTGATTTCTTATCAAATATTATGCACGATTCTGCAGAGGCGAGCAACTCGATCTCATAAGAGTGTTTCATACAATTGCCGAGGCGAGCGGCCCGATCCCATAAGAGCTTGTTACATTCTGTCGAGGTGAATGGCTCGATCCCACAAGAGTATGATACATCTTGCCGAGGCGAACGGCCTGATCCCATAATAGTACGATACAGCCTACCGAGGTGAATGGCCCGATCACATAACAGTACGATACATCCTGCCGAGGCGAACGACCAGATCCCATAGTGTTTAATAGAATCACCGAGGCGAACAGTGCGATCTTATAAGAGTGTGACACAAGATATTGCCGAGGCGAACAGCCCGATCCCATAAAACTACTTCTGAGGCATTCAGACCGATCCTATTAGAATAAGAAACTTTACGGGTCATTGACCCAACTCATGAATGTACGTGTGGGTTATGAACTTTAAAAAACTTTTCGATGAGTACGCACAAGGCGGGAGGGATCCGTAAGAAAATTGCAATTTCCACAGCTAATCAAGTAGCTTGTAAAGTATCTAAAATAGCGTATCTGTTACTATACATGAGTGTCTCAGGTCATAATGTGAATTAAAGCTTTTATACATGCAAGAATAACTCAAATAGTACAATTAAAGCATGGCTTAAGTCTAAGTCTACTCCGACATAATCAGGAATTCTAGTATACGCATGAATACTCTTCACCTCATACGTGCATAGCCCCCATAACATGTCGCACATAACAAATATAACACCTACGAGGTAATTTCCCCCTCACAAGGTTAGACAGGAGCTTAGACCGCTCCGAAGTTCCATAACCGGCTCAAACGCCTCTCTAACAACTCCAAGTAATGCTCATTGATCCGAATCTAGTCAAACAACATGCAAACCAATAAAAATATACTTCAATACTCATAATTAATGAATTTATAACAATTCTCAATCTCGCTCGAAAAGACAATAAGGTCAACCCCCGGGCCCACGTGCTCGGATTCCAAAAAGTTCGAAGATAAACATTACCCATAGCACCACGAACTTAAATATATAATTTATTCTCAAGTCCATATCCAATTTCGTGGTCAAAATTAAAAAATATCAAATTCTAGGTTTTTCTTGAAATGCCACAATTTCTACAAATTTCATATTCGAATCTATATATAATCCATATGTTCATATTACAACAAGTGGGAATAACTTACCTAATAATAGGTGATGAAAATCTTCCCTCCAAAATCTCCAAAATTCGCCCGACCAAATGAAAATGTGAGAGAAATGGGATGTCCCGAAATAAAAAAGCTCACTGCCCAGTTGAACCTTTCTTTGCGAATGCGGCTAGATCCTCGCGTTCACAAAGAGCAATCAGCTCCAGCACCAAGACACTTCTTTGCGAACGATAACAACTACTCGTGAACGCGATACAATACCAGGCAATCCTTCGCGAACGCGACAGCCCGTCCGCAAACGCGAATGCTTGAATTTCCCAAGCCCAGCTTCCCCTTCGCGAATGCGATCCCCTTATCGCGGACGGGTAGAGCTACTTCCCAGGCCTTCGCGAATACGAGTTCTACGCCGCGATTGCGATGAAAAATCCGTCTTCCAACTTAAATCCTTCTTCACGAACACGAGAACACCTCCGTATTCGCGAATAACAAAACCAGAACCAGAATATCAACAATAGCAGGCTTCCAAACTTGGTCTGATGCCATTCGAAACACACTTGATACCCCCGGGACGCCATCTAATCACACCAATAAGTCCCAATCCTCATCTAAACTTATTCAAAGGCTCGAAACGCCACGAATAACATCAAAATCATGAATTGACAATCAAACTT
Organism: Nicotiana obtusifolia; assembly: GCA_002018475.1. Lineage (NCBI taxonomy): Eukaryota > Viridiplantae > Streptophyta > Magnoliopsida > Solanales > Solanaceae > Nicotiana > Nicotiana obtusifolia. Next base: position 26,095 of record MCJB01016050.1, read on the forward strand.
CTTCTTTCAACTTTCAAACATTTAAACTTCGACGAACGCGTTTGAATCATACTTAAATATTTCGGAATGAAACAAAACTTTACGTACACGTCAAAATCACGATACAAATCTATTCAAAGGTTTGGAATTCCAAATGGATATCAATAACATCAAAGTCCACTTCAAATCAAACTTAGGAAATTCTAAAACCTTCAAAATGCCAATTTTTCAGATTAAGCATCGAAATGCTCCGGACCATCCAATACTCAACTCGAACGTACGCCTAAGTTCAAAATCATCATACGAACCTATTGGAACCTTCAAATCCCGATTTTGAGGTTGTTTACTCAAAAGTCAAACCTAATCAACTCTTCCAACTTAAAGCTTCCGAATTGTGAATTTTCCTCCTGAATCAACTTCAAACTTTCCGAAATTCAATTCCGACTAGACGTACAAGTCATAAAAATATGAATGAAGTTACTCAAGGCCTCAAACCGCTGAACGACGCACTAGAGCTTAAAACTATCTGTCAGGTAGTTACAGGGGTAGTTTATGACGTGACCAAAGTTGGTATTAACGCTTAGGCTTTAAATCTCGGGTCATGGAGCAGTGCTTAATAGAGTCTTGCTCATGGGTATGTAGGCACCCATACTTAATTGAGTTTATTCTTAGGATATACCTTTGGCAAATGGCTAGGTCGTGCATATTCTTCTTTGCTGGACGACACGTTTGATTTGGAAGTTTCTAACAATATATGCGCGATTGTGAGTGGCCTTGAGTACATGAAATGTTATGCGCATTGATCATAGTTAATATTTTACTTGTTTTACATTTTGGGATAACTCTATTTTCGAAGGAATGTGTACCAAAATCTTTTTTTAATAAAAGGTGTGAGAGTTAATCAAATATTTGAATGTTGAGAATCTGTGTGAATTGTAAAGTGGTCTAAGGATTTGATTTTTGCATGAGAGCAACTTATTCAGTATTTGAAGTTGTGGATACAACTCCATGTTATGAGTTTGATTTGGAGAATAAGAGAATTGAACGTAGAAGTAAGAAGTGTAAGGTAATAATAGCTTAAACACCACTACCCTATTAGGCTTGGTGTGAAAGACATTCTGAGGAAGGTGCTTATATGATTCTAAGCTTAATGCCTATTTAAGTGATTCGATATTACTAGTGATATCGTGATGGTAATGTTATAAGTATAATTATGGCATGACTATTCTAATTTAAGAACGTTCAGTATGACCTTGATAGTGACACTATGTGATGTAAAGTGTACAACATTGACTACTTGGGGTCCATTAATGAATTTCGATATGTGAGAGAAAGTAAGACTTAAGTATAACCCTTGATGCACCAATATAGTAAAAGGTTGAGTATAAATTCAGTGAATAGTGGCATGATTAGTAATTAAAATAAGGGTAAAATGTACTGTATGAAGAATGCCATGCATTGTATTAAAGAGCGATAGACAATTCGAAGAGTTCAAATACTTGAAACGAATTAACACGAATGTTATCGAAATTAATATTCCATTCTGACAATCATCATGCTATGTGTTGTATCTAGTAATGCATGAGTTGAGAAATTTTGAATATTGACGAAATGACGCGACAACTGAAAAAGGTACAATTTTACCCAAGTGAGAGAGCCTACTATTATTGATTGTGTTTATTGGGCATGTGGGATGACAGTTAGGGCAAAGGGATAGTTGCGGATTTGTTATGGTTTGTAATATTGATATTTAAGTGAACTTGGACACGGATTAACTGGTTTGTCATATTTAGTACTCTTAATGTTCTATACGTGGTGACGATCCTAGTGAGAAGATCCAATTTGTGGATAGAGTATATAGAAAATGTGTCATATTTATTCAGGGATGGGAAACCATAGTCGCTCTATTAGTGTTGCTAATGTCTGAATTTAACGTTATTATGTGCATGGACTCATTGGTATTGTGCTATGTGATGCACAATTGCCAGGTAAATGATATTATATTTGTTGTTTCTAATGGTCTTAGAACAACACTGAAGGGTATTCACGATTGACATGTGCGAGGAAGTTCCTCATCGAAAGTGTACATGAGATGATTAAAAAGTGTTCAACATATCTAACTATGATTTAAGGTACTAGAGTAGAGATTTTGATTCTTGGATAGTTGTAGTTGTTAATAAGTTTCTAAATGAGTTACACGAGGCGAATATAGTATAAATATAAAAAGATAAGATGGGTGTAACGATAAAATATTCATACCTCTCTTTTCTAGGGTATAGCTCGCTTAATATTCAAGAACAAATATTTTTTTAAGTGGGGAAGAATGTAATAACACGAAATATTTTGATATACTTATTACTTGTGGAATTGAAAAATTAATTTTTATTTATAGTTATTGGTCAAAGGTAGTAGAAGAAAATTTATTATAATGTATAAGACAATGTACTAAACAAATAGTTAGTAGGCCTAATTTATCGTTATATATGTTAATTGGATAATAAAATAATTCGGAAAATAAGTAATATGAAGAAGTGGTCTAGGCCCATATTTATTTCCCTGATGGCCACATATTGGAGATTTAGGTTAAAGAGAAACAGTATAGAGTTTTTGGGTCATTAGCTAATACGCAGTCGATTGCAATTCAAAAGAAAGGCAACAGATCGAGAGCTAGAAGTGGACAGTTCGTCAACAAATTTAGTACTCAGATACATTATATAGTTCATCTCAATAGATGTATTCCTTGAAGTTGGTAAGGAAAGAATTATTTATTTTATTTTATTGTAGAATTAATTGAGTTGGAGAATAACTGAGCATGGCAGACATACTCATGAGGCGTTGAGAATGAATATTTAATTTAATAAAATAAATCTTACCAGTTTATATGGACTAAACCAGTCAGGGTTGTAACTTTTTGGATCTTTATATTAGAACACTACATATACAAGGAATTAGTTATGGACCTTTGCGCATATATGTAGAATGACGAGTTATGATTTATGTTTTTTCTTGTTGTATTAATTACATAATGATTGATATTTTATAAGGATGAGATATGGGATTTGGAATTTAAAAGAAGACTTCGTTACTGCCTTTAGTAATCTATTTGCAAAACAAATTCTTATTACAATATTTAAGAATGGAATATAGGAATCTTGATGCCATAAAAGTGGTGATGTGATAATGATTAGATTTAAAGATTAGAAGATATTTTGGTATAAGGTATAGTGGCATAATGAAGTCATTATTTCGGCTATTTATTTTACATTTAATTGGGTATTAGTTTTTATTAATTAGGTCGAGACTTGATTTTGATTTTGACTTGTCCTAAAATTATGAAGATTGTTCACCTAAACTAAATAGGATGTGCTATTCCATAATTTGGATGGATTGAGGGAATTGGAGGCCGTTTGATTGATGTTCTAGATGTTGCAAGGCTGAAAAACTTCCTGTTAGCGAGGTAAGTGAAACTTTAAGCTTTGATGCTTGCTTTTTCAAAACCCGTTTTGAAAGTATTTTTTGTTTGCCTGGTCCATGTGTTGAGACGAGCATGCGCTTGGCAGAATCAGTGATTTTTGACCAACCACAAATATATATTATTTTGTAAAATGCTAATTTGTTTTAGTAAGTGATTTGTGGTGTGGTGATGGTAGCCTCGTGCTATGGAATTGGGGCGTTAGAAATTATCTCTTCGCTGCCGTAATATATTGGGGCATTATGTATACCGCCGTGGTAGACTTGGAGCATTGTGTATATTGTCGTGGACTCATTGGGGGTGTTTGGTTAATTTCCTGCGCTGCCTTTTATGACAAGTCCTTAGTGTAGATTGTGCTAAGATATATAGTGTTGTTGTTGAATAAATATTTGGACTTTATTAATACATATGGTGAAAAAATTTATATGCATATTATTTCTGTGCTCGTTGTGTGTTTCTATTTTCTAACACTTGTTCCAAAGGTATTCAGAGTGGCGAGGATCTTACTGGGTTATATTTATGTATAACTCACTCCTTACCTGCATGCCTATGCAGATACTATTAGTGAAGACGTAGCTAGTAGCAGACGAGTTTGCTAGAGTTGATTCAGTTATCTAGGTGAGTCACCGTATTGTTCGTGGAGGCCGCCAAAAGAGTTTTTATCATTAATTCATATGATATATTTTATAATTCTCTTAGATGCTCCATGGTCTATTGTGGGATTTGGGCTAGAGTTTTCAATTTAATATTTCGGGATATTAGTTGTTCGTAATTAATTATCAAATAATTTAGATACTCATTTAATTAATCAAATGCTGCAAATTAATGATTAAGGTATGAAAGTATGGTTCACCTAGCGGGTGGTGTGTGCTGGGTGCCAATCACGTTTAGGGGGTAATTTGGGACGTTGCAACAAGAATACATGTGCATGATCAATGAATGTCAAGTCTCATTCTCCTGAACTGGTATAAACGGCATGCTATAGTGTAAGCTTGTGTGAGTGTACCATTACAGTCCAAGCCAACAAGTAATATAAAAGACATCAAGCAGCTCATTGAAACAACACAACAGGTCACGTAAGATGCATGACATACACAAGAAAATATCACAACATCACACGAATAGCATCAACATTATGCCCCCACGCCATCACATATTACCTCTGACCTAGCCACCCTTGTCCCTCCGCATTGGCAATATCATAATAGCCACACTTGTCGCTTCGCCCAGATAATGCTTCATAATAGCCACCCGTATCACTCCGCCCAGACATTAACACAATAGCCACTCATATCACCCCGCCCAGACATATTATCAATAGCCACCCGTATTACTCCGCACAATCAACAACAGTGGAATGCAACCCTTATACTCTGCATAAGAACAATTAATTCACACAACCAATCCACATGCTCTAACATCACAACAAAATACTTATCAACTCGTGCCACAAGTGCTCATAGGCCACAACCTCTTCACAACAACAGTACCGATATCATCACAACGTATAGCCCACGGCTCAAACACGATGTGTGCAAAAAATCTCAATAGCAACAAAATGAACAGGGGAAATAACTCAACAACAAATAATACCCCATTAAACAACAACTTCAACTAAAATAAGTTAATGACTTTCAATAACTTCAACATCAATTAATTGCTTAAGAATAAACTCAATAATGAAGGTATTTTCATAAAATGGCAACTTCGATTCTAGTGTATGACATGAGCTAACAATGCAAGAGATGTCATGAAATAGCAACTACGTCCAAATGCATGAGAATAACTTGACAGCGAAGGGATATCATGTAATAGCAACTTTACATAAGAATAATTCAAAAATGAAAGCGGTAACGTGATAATAACTAGGTAACAACTTAAAGTAAAGCATATAAGAGTAAACTTGACAAATAAAAGATAGAACATGTGCTAGCAACTTCAAATAAAATATATAAGAATAAACTTGACAGTGGAATATAGTACATAAAATGACAAATTCAATTAAAAGCATATAAGAAGCCTAAGATTCTAACCCGGTCAATTTCACATATAAGGCTGTGTACACACTCGTCACCTCATGTACACGTCTTCCACTTAATTCAAATAGTACAATTAAACTCAATCCTACGGGGTAGTTTCCCCACACAAAGTTAGGCAAGATACTTACCTCAAAGAAGCTAAATCGATACTTTAAAAGGACCTTCCCTTGAGAAACAACCTCCTGACGGCTCGAATCTAGCCAAAATAACTTAATATCGTAATAAAAGCCATATGAAATAATTTTGGATAATAAAGCTTCAATCAGTAATGAAAACTAAAAAGTCAACCAAAAAAGTCAACCCTGGGCTCAAAACCCGACAAAACTCACAAAATCATAACACTCATTCATATACGAGTCCAACCATACCAAAAATATCCAATTCCGACATTAAATCTGCCTTCAAATTATCCTTTTTTTGTTTTAGAAAGTTTTTACAAAACCCCCAATTTCTCCAATTCAAATCATTAATTTAATAATAAAAATAAAGATATAATCATGAAATATAACCAAATCCGAGTCAAGAACACTTATCCCAATCAAAAACGTGAAAATCCCCTCAAAGTCGCCCAAATCCGAGCACTCTAACTCAAAAAGTGATAAAAATATCATAACCCTCGAAATATAGTACATTTATATTCTGCCCACGTAACATACATCGTGATCGCGGAAACTCCCACTATCGCGAAGAACAAAATCATCTACTGCCAAAAATGTGCTACACGAACGCGGAATATCAGACGCGAATGCGAAGGCTTTCCTCACTGTGCCTACGCGAACGCCGCCTCGATCATGCGAACGCAAAGGCTAAAATGCTTGGTGCCCAACCGGTCTCTCCCACTACGCGAATGCGAAGCTCCTTTCGCGACCGCGAAGAGCTGACTTCTCAAGCTCCGTGAAGGCGGCCACATATTCACGAACGCGAAGAACAAGTATTGCCTACCATCAAATTACCTTACGTGATCGCCACAGTCGACTCGCGATCGCGAATAAGAAGTAACGATGTATCAGATCAACAATCAAAAATAGGAAGAAATGGCCCGTAACCCATCCGAACACACAAGGCCCCCGGGACCCGGTCTAAACATAACAACGAGTTTTATAACATAACACGGACCAGCTCGAGGCCTCAAATCACATCAAATAATATCAAAACTATGAATCACACTCAATTCAAGCCTAATGAACTAATGGATTTTAAACTTTTAAAACTAATGCTGAAACATATCAAACTAACCCGACATGACCTCAAATTTTGCATGCAAATTCCAAATGACACAAAGAGCTATACCAACTCCCAGAATCACAATCCGAACCCGCAACCCGATATCAACAAAGTCAATTCCCGGTCAAACCTCTCAACCTTCCAAACATTCAGTTTTTCAACTTTCGCCAAAATACATCAAATCAGCCTATGGACCTCCAAATCCAAATCCAAACATATTCCTAAGTCTAAAATCACCATACGAAGCTATTGAAATCATCAAAATGCCATTCTAGAGTCATCTACACAAAAGTAAAACTCCAGTCAACTCTTACCACTTAAGCTTCTAAAACAAGAATCATTCTTCCAAATGAAGCCCGATTCGCCGGAAAGCCAAAATCGACCATACTCGCAAGTCCTGACATAATACGAAGCTTCTCAAGACCTTAAACCACCGAACGGAATGCTAAAGCTCGAAACGACCGGTCGGCTCGTTACAGATTATCAAATGAAATTAAAGGAGATAACAAGCCTGACTAAAAACTTAGCCTTTCCGATGACAAGAGTGAATGCAATGTTCACATTGAGAGTAATAAGACAATATATTATAGCTTTTGTGTACCGAGTTTCTCGTGTGTATAATAGATGCTAATTTTTCTATTTATAGCGCTATTCAGGGAGATAAGATCCTCAAATCAAGCTCCTCTTGAATGAGAATAAAATCTTCACTGATGGGTGCATAACGATTGGCTATAAATGCAGATAGTCTCTATAACGGTCGTCCATTGAATGTTAACTGATGATAATGCTTTGAATCTTTGTTACTAGTTGCTCTGTCCTCGGGACTTGTTCAGCATTAATTGCATGCTTATACCTGGTACCAGCTATTTTCTGACTCTCATCCCATTTGTCTTTAGTTCCACGTGTCACTCCGCCATTTGCCAGCTGTCATTAACCAATTTTATCACATACACTAAGTACTTTTGTGTTGAGGCCCTGGGGCAAATATATAGCATAAAAACATTTTGCTCAAGTGTGTCCCTCTATATTAATTTTCATAATTTAGCTTTTAAATAATTTGAATTTGGAACAGTGGTGGTTTTAAGACTTTACTTTATGTCCCGAATAATTTAATATACTTGTCTTCAAATGATCCACGTAATGTGTGTAAACATGTTTTTGAGAAAAATATTATTTATAAAATACAAAATGGAACTTTTTTTTCCTGAAGGTATTGGATGATACCCCTTTCTATGCTGCACTCCTTGGCGTGCTTCAAATGAATGGTACTTGCACTTGTTGAATACAGAGGCTAATTTCTACCTAGCTTTATTTGGTAATAATTTAAAGCTTAGCTTGTATTATAATAAACAATCAAGATTTTATGGGAGAAAAATACTGCTATTAGTTAAGAAAAACTTGTACATGTACCTTCATTAAAGTTTAGTGTTGGGTTTTTTCATTATCTTTTAATTAAGGATTAAGCGTAATCTTGAATGAGAAATGAATAATCATTTAACCCATCATGTCTAGATAAAAGTATAAATATTAAGTCGATATGTTTTTGTAACGATTCGACCGGTTATTTTGAGCATTTACATTTCGTTTTGAATAGCTTCATTTGATGTATTATGACTTGTGTGTATCGTCGATTTTGATTTTCACTTGATCCGCAATTGATTTGGAAGTATGATTCTCAGCTAGGAACTTTAAGTTGGAAGAGTTGACCAAGTTTGACTTTTGAGTATTTGACCTCGGATCGGAGTTTTGATGGTTCTGTTAGCTCCAGATGATGACTTTAGACTTGGGCGTATGTCCGAATTTGTATTTGGATATTTCTAGAACGTTTCGGCACTAATTGGCGAAAGTTGGCAATTTGAAGGTTTAAAATGTTCATAAGTTTGATGGGGAGTTGAATTTGATGATATTGGATTTGGATAGTGGTTTCGGGAATTGAAATAGCTTCATTATGTCATTTGAGACTTGTGTGCAAAATTTGAGTTCATTCTGAGTTGATTTGATAAGGTTCGGCACGCGTTTTAGAAATTGAAAGATTTAAAGTTCATTAAGTTTGATTTGAGGTGCGATTCATGATTTTGATGTTGTTATGTGTGATTTGAGGCCTCGAGTAGGTCCGTATTATGTTATGGTACTTTTTGGTATTTTGGGACGGGGTCCCAAGGGGCTTGGGTGAGTTTCGCATGTGGTTCAGATCATTTTTGGGTCATGGTGGCAATTCTGCTGCTGGTTCTTCGCACCTGCGCATATTTGGCCGCAGGTGCGGACGCGCTTATGTGGTGGATTTCTCGCTTCTGAGAAGAGGAGGTGTTGTTGTGAGTTCCGCTTCTGCAGAGGGATAAGCGCAGATGCACAAGCGCTTCTACAGGGTCGGGATCGCTTCTACGAGAATGGGTGCGAGTTGGGTGTCCGCTTCTGCGGTGGAGCAGGCGGTTCTGCAGAGTCGTAGGTACAGACGATGTTCTGCATGTGCGGTCTTGGTTCCTTAAGGTGTAGTCGCAGATGCGACATTTTGGCTCACAAATGCGAGGCCCCAGGTGCGGCATTTTTGTCCACAAATGCGAAAAGGCCTGGACAGAAGCATATATTTCCAGGGTTTGTTGATTTATTCACATCTTGAGTTGGGGAGCTCGGATTTGGGCAATTTTAGAGGGGATTTTCACCACATGGATTGGGGTAAGTATTTTCTACTAAATTTTGATTATATTTCATGAATCTATCTTCATTTTTAACATTTGAATTATGAATTTCAAAGAGAAATTTGGGGTTTTGTCTAAAAGTTCATAAAATGATTTTTTGAGTTTTGAACATCGATTCAGAGTCGGATTAGAGTGAAACTAGTATGGCTGGACTTGTAATTGAATGGATTGTCAGATTTTATGAGTTTTGTCGGGTTCCGAGGTACGAGCCCAAGTTTGATATTTTGGTTGACTTTGGGGCTTTTGATTAAAGATTCAACCTTTATTGATTAGGTTTGTTTCCTTTGCCATTATTTGATGTGCTTGAGTTGATTTTGGCTAGTTTGGCTTGGAGGTCGGTATGCGTGGGATGACATTCGCAGACTATTGTTTGGCTTGTTCGATATTGGATTCGGCTTGTTCGAGGTAAGTAACACTTCTAAACTTGGTGTTGAGGGTAGGAATCCCTGAATATACGTGTTATGTGTTGGTATTGAGGTGACGCTCATGCTAAGTGATGGGCGTGTGAGCGTGCACCATGTGAATTATGACTCAATTGATTCTGTGGTACTGTGTAGTTGCCTAATCTTGTTTCTATCCATGAAATTTCTACGTGCTAGTGTAATTGAGTTGTGATCCATGTTAGAAACTATGTTTAGGGTATATGCTTATCTGTTGAGACCCACTGAAGTCATTTATGCTATTGAGTTATTTTCTTAAATTGCAATTACATACTCGGTCATACTCATTCATTTGCCTATCATATCACAGTCTCTGTTATCATTTATTGCTACATCATGTATCATTATTTGGGCTGATTGGCATGAGATTGTGAGCCTAAGAGACTAGAGAGATTGATGACTGAGGGAGACCGAGGGCCTAATTGTGAGTGATGTTTACGAGATCAGGTTGCACGCTGCTGATAACAACATGATAGGGGATTCAAGAATTTACTAAAAAAAATAAACAAGAAAATCAAGAAACTTGCGGAAGCTAAATGAAAATAGGGAAACAAATAAGAAACATAAATTAAAGATAGATTGAATTCAAGAAAGAGTGTCTTGAATTCAAGAAGTCTATTCTTGAAGTTGAATCTGAGCAACAACAATTAGCTAATGAAGAACTAATCGTCTTTCGTAGAGAATTAAAAATAAGAGATAGACTATGAAATCCGACCCTTTAGAATAACAAGAACAACGGTAAGCCTAAACTTGTCACCTTTCTTGAATATCTTGAAGTGATCTAAGATTTCGAAAAAGGCTTAATCTTACCACCTTAAGTTGATTCTTGAAGGTTGAAGAATAAATCCACGAATAGCCACACACAAGAGTGCAAGAAAAATCTCACAATTTTTTTGTTGATATTTTCTGTTCATAATCTCCCTAAAAACAAAGATGACACCCCTTTATATAGAGAGGGGGTCACGAACTTCTACCACAAAAAATAAAGAAAGAAAGTCCTAATTACTTTGGACAAAAGTCCAACTACCTTAGGATAGGATCTTGAAAGTCCAAAATTAATCTTGGAAATTTTAGAAATCTTGGAAAAAGAACAAATTCCTGACTACTTTGGACAAAAAGTCCAACTACCTTAGGATAGGATCTTGAAAGTCCAAAACCAATCTTGGATAGAATTTTGGAAATATTGAAAATCTTGAAGGACATTTGCAAGCAACTTGGCATCAACTTGCACTCAACTTCTAGTACGACTATTGTATCCTTATTTGACATCAAGTAAGTCCTTTTTATGTTATAAAAACGTGACTTCATGTAGGACTTATTGGGCTGCAAGTTTGGACACATTCTAGGTGCCAAAATGGTCCAAAAATGGACTGATTAGGATCTTTTTCAAAGGATATTTCTTGGGATCCAATACTCCTCTTCTTGGACATAAATTTGGGTCATAAAACAATTGTAACACCTAGCCAATTCACATCCTTTATCCTTGAGCTCTTCCTCCCAATTAACAATTTCTTTATTTGCACTAGAAGTATAATGACCTTTTTTTGCAACTCTTTAGCTTGACATCTTGTTAAAGGCTCTCTTTGAGATTCCAAAGCTTCATTCTTGTCCTTGAATATAGTTTATCTTCCTCGGATGCTATCATTCCTCTCTTCTTGAAAAATATTCGTCCTCGAATTTCGACCTTGCAAGAAAAAGAAGACAAGCACTAGTACATGGCATCCACTAATATGAAAAAATGGAAGGAATAAAACAAGATAGTGACCATGTGTCTGCTTAACCTAATTAAGCCTAATAGGTGTAAATACTCCCTTATAAAGTATATGGACATCATCATCCCAATAAAATTTATGCCTACCTTGATTAATACAATAAAAACCTCTCTTAGATGCACTATGCAATGGAACTTGCAATTCAATCTTGTCGGTAAGGTAGTCCATAGGTATACATGACAAAGAAATTATAAAAGATTGACCACACTTCCATTTAATATAAGTATCTATATCAAATGTATCAAAGAAGACACTTTTATGATAGCCAACTATCTACAATTACAAATCTTATGGATTCCTCTACATGAAAGAGTATTTGATCACAAGTGTCACAACAATCATGCATATCCTCTTTACTAGTAGCAAACACTTTTACAAGCTCACAATGAATATGAATTGAAGAATGACTCCCCATCACACAACAAAAATCACATTCTAGCAATTTATCACATGAAAACTCATTGGACACTTGAATAGGAGAAGAAGAAATATTTTTACTCATTCTCTAGCCTCTTCTCATAAATTTTATGTCTCTTTGCACCAAGTTGGAATACATAATCATCTATGTCATACTGAATTTCAAAAGATAATAAATTACTCTTGTACTTGAACTTAAATATTACAGTTAATGACTTGATATACATCGAAATATATCAGCCACAAAAATTATAAAGCACCAACATAAGAAATAAGTGTATAGTTCATTACCTCCAAAAATACCTTAGGTGTTCTAGAAAGGCCAAAAATTCGAATAAACCAATTAACATAGCATACTTGGACTTATTTACCCATGGAACATCATCACCTTTTATTATCTTATTCAATTGCTCCAACTTAGCAATGCTTTTAGGCAACTCCATGCCATAAACTTGTAAATAAGGATCAAAATAGTCAAAAGATTCACTGACAAAGAACTTAACCAAGCTTTTATCTTCCACCACCCAACAAGAATTTATTTCGCCAAATTCATGTTGGAATCAAATTGGATCCTTTGCCACCATCTCTTGCGCCTCACTTCCCCTTTCAAAAGGTCTTTCAACATGTGGCTGCACAAAATCACAAGAACTAATACAAGAAAGAATTAAAGAAAACTTTTTCTTGCTTACAATATCGTTGGCTTTTATCACAAGACTAACTTTCTCCTCACCCTTAGCCTCTTGTCTCTCACTAAAGTTTTTTTTCTTTTTCTTCACTCAAACCCTCTTGTTTTTCTCTCTCACATACTTTTTTTATCTCATTGCCTTCTCTCTTTTCTTTTTTCTCAAGATCACTCTTTACCTCACTTGACATCCACTATTTTCACTCAAGGCAACCTTTTCTTTTTCATCTCTTGGAATGTCAACATGCACTCCCTTACTCCTCTCATTCTTTTCTCTCTCATATTTTTTCATATTCTCTTTAACAATCTTTTCATCTTCACAAATTTGTGAGGGAGTCAAAGGTCCAAGAATGAATTTCTTCCGATTAACCTCAAAAGAGTATCTATTTTTTTCCATACCTGAAGCACTTCTATAGACATACCATGGCCTTCCCAACAAGATATAAAAACTATTCATGGGAATGACATCACACAAAATCACATCATCATACCTTCTAATAGAAAATTACAATAACACTATTTTATCTACTTTTACTCCTTTCAACATGTAGGATTCAATATGTTCAACACAAGACAAGTTTAATTTCTCAACCATATAAGTGCTAATTAAGTTATAGCCAAATGCTTTTTCAATTCTAAGGGCATAAATTGCAGACATCACTTTAGCTCTTGTTTGAAAAATAACTTTACCGTTGTCTCCCTTCCATTCGATATACTGTAAGTTCAACTTTTCAAGTTGTTGAGTCATAGCTCGCCTCATTTCGCTATAGCTACGTATTTGAGACATTTTGACATAGATTAGAAGAAATATATATCTTTTAAATTTGGCTCTTTCTCTCTAATGTTCTCACCTATCTTGCCTTTTTTCACTCAAAGCAATTCTTAGTCGTTAATCTTTAGATTTATTAATAAACCTTACTAGTCACAACCTTAGTGATAAGAATGTGGAGTTAGACAAAAGGAAAAGAAAAGTGAAGCACCAAACCTAGGAAGAATATGAATTGGTTATTAAGAATAAAAAAGGGAAAGAATTTACCTAAAACCCACAAGAATAAGGAAAGAAGTTACCTTAATCTTCAAGAACTAGGATTCCCTATTTTTGTTCCTTTCTTGACTAGAAAACAAAATTATACTTGAATCTGAAAATAATATTGAGCAATAACACCTTTTTGGGTTGATTTTCATTTTTTATTTTTATTTATTTTATCTTTTTTTTTTTTGCTCAAGAACCACCCAAGATTATCAAGATTAAAATCTTGATTAGCCTATGCTCTGATACCACTTGATAACAACATGATAGGGGATTCAAAAATCCAAGTGTCGAGTGCGAGTGCCGAGTGATTGAAAGGTGCTGAGTGATTGAGAGTTCTTGTTCGATGCCACTTCCCGTCCTTGTAAATATCATCCTCTTACCGCTCTTATGGATCAATCGATCAACTGTAGAAAACTAGCCAATTGTTGTCAATTGGTATCGCTACAACCACGAATCTCTTGTTTTCTTTGTTTATAGCTGGCCTCACTTAAATAAATAGGAGTTCCTGCTTCTAGCTAGCTCAATCAGTGCGCTGGAGTTCCGTTCTTTCGATCTCTCCGCCAGGGTAGTTGTTGAGTGATTGGGAGGTATTGAGTGATTGAGCGTGCTGAGAGAGGTTGAATACTCCGAGAGCATGGGCACATGAGTTTATCACTGCGGTGCATTACATTTGACATGCATACTTGGCATGTGGGCGTAGAGATGCATTTTCTCATGCTATACGGTATTATGACATTTATGACTTCTCATACACATTGACATGTAGGCATAAAGATGTACTTTCTCCATGCTATCTGATAATGCGACATCTTATCTGTTGTTGAAAGTTTTTGGGAAAAATCATAGTTTTTCTGATATACTCACATTTTGGTGCCTTTGGTGAAAGATTTGAATATTACTATTATACCTAAAAAGCATGCTCATTTTCCGTAACTATGAATGAGCTGAGCATCATATCTTTGAGTATTACTTGTACTATTTTTATTATATTGTTATGAGTTGTTCTTGGCTATTGGTGTTGGACTCTAACCGTTGTCCAAGCTCGTCACTACTTTCAGCCTAAGGTTAGGTTTGTTACTTATTGAGTACATGGGGTCGGTTGTACTCATACTACACTTCTGCACCTTGCATGCAGATTTTGGAGCTGTTGTTGTTGTGTATGGCGGAACCTGGCATTGAAGATGTACCTGCATTCCGGCTGTAGCAGCCTCTTGTTCATGGTAGCTTTAGATTTATAAAATCTGTTTATGTACATTTCGAACAGATGATATATTTATTTCATATTAGCTTGTAAACTCTAAATTTTAGAAGCTCATGATTTGTACTACCAGTCTTTGGAGAGTTGTAAAACAAATTCAGTTATTTCATTCTCGACTCTTATCATTATCATTATAATGTGATTTATTGTTAATTGACTTACCTATCGGGTTGGATTAGGTGCCATCACGACTAGTTGAATTTTGGATCGTAATAGTTTTGAGCCGAGCGTTTCATTTGTAATTAAGAAACACAACAATATTACTTCATTAACCTTAAAAATCACTTGTATTCATAAGTGATCTTGTCAGCCAGCGATGCTACAATTTTCAGTTTATTACCATGCATATTGTTTACCCTTGGCTATGAGTAATAATTAAATTTGTACGTGTTTTTAAGGACACGTGATTTAATTTGATACAAATAAAGAATGAATGAAAATAGAGATTAAATTCAGTAAATAAGAACGAAAGAAAACCACCAATATTGAGTTAGCTTTATTGTGGCAGAATCCTCTAAAATAAAATATGAAGCAGATAGATCGAGAAAATAACTAGAATAGACTGTAGCTTTGTGTATATTGATCGTTCGTTGCATGATGCCTTTTTACAATTGTGTTGCCCCTTTATATAGGGAGGGGAATGAGTTTTATACAAGGTAAAAAACCTATCTACAAGGTAAAATATCCCTAAAATTAATGGTTTCAACGTCTTCACTGATCTTTGCCATGATTCCTGCCGTGATTCCGGGATTTTTGGTCCTTCAGTTACGCAGATCTAATGATTTTACCCTAGGGTGTTTTACCCTAATCGGCCTCAATGATCTCATCTCGAGCACCTTGGCTTCGAGCTCCGTTCCGATGGAATCCGGTCTTGGCCTTCACCTCTCGATGTCTCGATCCCGACCTATCGAGCAGTGACTCCAATCGATGCCGGTCGTATGAATTCGAAACCGATATTCCCTATGCAAGTGATCGAATTCGACCCCATACAGATTTGTTTACCTTTGGCTACGGGTAACAATTAAATTTGTACGTGGTTTTAAGGACACGTGATTTAATTTGATACCCGTAGCCAAGGGTAAATAGTTTGGCGCCCACCGTGGGGCTAAGGATAATAGTGAACGTTTGATACAATTTACTGTCACACAAATTATTTTACGCTTGTTCTTTGGAGAATTTTTTGATTTCAGGTTACAATTCAACCATGTCACACTCACAATCTGTGCCTCAATACGTCGATGGCGAATTTGACCACCAGGGCGAAAACAACAACGTAGCGCCCGGTGGTGAAGTTCCAGTCGACGCTAATTCACAAATGGCGGTCGATGTGGATCGGATTACCAGCCCATCAAACAGTGTTCGTAGAGAATACCATTCGACAACTCAAAACGACGAAGGATATGGGATTAACCTCAGGATGATCTTCGACATGTTGCAAGCCCAGCAAGCGGCCATTGCCCAACTGCAAAATCGGAGCCAAATTTCAAATAAGGTGGAGGCCGGCCCTTCTCGGAGAACCATCCCCTAAAATGAACCAATCACAAAGGAACCAAGCGAAGGCAGATCGAGGGCGAATTCCGGGATCTTGAAGATGCTCGAGGAACTAACAAGACGAGTCGAGTCTGGCGAGAAGAAGATCAAGGCTAATGACAAAAAGGTGGATACATATAATTCGAGGATGGATCAAATCCCAGGAGCATCCCCGATATTGAAAGGCTTAGATTCAAAGAAATTCGTGCAGAAACCTTTCCCGTCAAGCACCGCCCCAAAACCCATACCGAAGAAGTTTCGCATGCCGGAAATTCCCAAATACAACGGGACATCTGATCCAAACGAGCATGTGACAGCGTACACGTGAGCCATAAAGGGACACGATCTAGAAGACTATGAGATCCAGTCCATTCTCTTGAAGAAATTCGGAGAAACCTTGTCAAAGGGGGCAATGACTTGGTATCACAATTTGCCCCCGAATTCCATCGATTCTTTTGCCATGCTTGCGGATACCTTCGTAAAAGCTCATGCGAGTGCCATCAAAGTAGAGATGCGGAAATCGGACCTATTCAAAGATAGGCAAAGGGATAACGAGATGCTCAGGGAATTTGTATCTCGTTTTCAGATGGAACGGATGGACCTACCACCGGTCACGGATGATTGGGCCGTACAAGACTACACCCAAGGACTCAACGCTCGAAGTTCAACGGCTTCGCAGCAGCTTAAACAGCGCTTGATTGAATATCCAGCCGCCACATGGGCTGATATACACAACCGATATCAATCGAATATCAGGGTCGAGGATGACCAACTTGGAGCCCCCTCGGGATCTACTTACCCCATCAGAGCCCATGATAGGGTTCAAAGGGATATTTATCGAGAACCGAGATCGAGCAGAGACAGGCATCGACCATATCCTGGGGACCGAAAAGTCATTCCAGCAAGGCAGGGCTCCCCGAGACGAGAAAGGACGAACGATCAATATATACAAAGCTACAGTCTATTCTAGTTACTTTCTCGATCTATTTGCTTCATATTTTATTTTAGAGGATTCTGCCACAGTAAAGCTACTCAATATTAGTGGTTTGCTTTCTTTCTTATTTACTGAATTTAGTCTCTATTTTCATTCATTCTTTATTTGTATCAAATTAAATCACGTGTCCTTAGAACCACATACAAATTTAATTGTTACCCGTAGTAAAGGGTAAACACATATTCTAAACACTTCCTCCACATGTCGAGCCCTTATGAAGTGGTCAAGCAATAAAATATGACAAAGTAGGCATAATGCAATCTACGTAGTTCTCTGTGAAAAGGATTGACAAATGATTGGAAAAAATGTTAACAAATGCAAGAAACAGACCGACTTAGAATTTGGGTCTTGGTACTCAACTTCCCATTTCTTCTTTGTTTTGACATTTTGATATTTTACAAATTTGCTTCATAGTCGTCTATATTGTTTATATACAAGTGACAGTTTCCTAGGGGTGCCACTTCATGATTAACGAGAAATGTGATGTACGTACAAAGGACCTAGACCTTTTAGTTAGAGCTGACCATTATTAGAGAAATACGAAAAAAGAATATTAGAAGTGAAATATATATAGTCGTATCGTGAGCCTGAAGAAGGTAACCTACATCATACTCAAACATATGCTTTGAGGCTAGACTAACATGGTATTGATTCTCTCTCTCTGTTATCGTTCGGTTTACCGCTTTGAATTTCAATTTTCACCGCAAAAATTCACTTTGTTTACAAGTTAGAGAAGTGAGTTGCATGGAGTCTTGCAAAAAGTAGAGGATCGAATATGTTAAAGTAGTCTAGCATTGAGTCGTGGAATAGTTCTTCTTATATTATCTTGGATAATACTCTGTTCGTATTAGGTTAAATTAGGTCCAAGATCTAATTCTTATATAGTATCAAAGTCAGAGCCATCTCAATTCTTACTTTATCCGATATTGAGGCCCCATATTATATTATTCATGCTTTAATTGGCAATATTATATTGCCTATGCTCCAGTTAGCAGTATTGAACATGCAATCTTCACCCTATAAGCTAGTTAATTAATTTAGGCTCAAGGTTCTTTACCGATTCTAAAATATAATTGTAGGTGAAGTTATAAAGTCATAAACACATGCTATTACGTTGTTTGATGAAATCAATAATTGTAAATGCTTGCAAAAGGATTGACCAACTTGTATATGGTCGAAATCGAGCTCGATTAGTACATGACAGACCAGACTCGGAACGCGAGGGGTCGAATATCAACCCCGAGTCTCATCGAACCAGATTGAGGTTAGAACGTCTGTCCTCGAGAACATTGAGTCCATGATCCCAGAATCGACCCTGACCCCAAGTAAGCTCGAGGAAACATTGCCGGTATAACTAACAGAAGACCGAAATAACGGAAGGCTGAAATATACGTAACTGGTCAAATATCAAGGCGGGAATCTCGGCACGTATCAATAGGGAACCGGCAAATCAGCCACCAGGAGATTTTTACCTTTTATAGAATTGTACCTAAAATAGCACCAAGGCTATCGGAATACAACTTTAATGTCGATGTTGCTGCTATTGTATCAGCTTTGGGGTGCATCAAAGATACCAAATGGCCTCGACCTCTGCAATCCTATCCAACCCAAAGGGATCCTAACTAAGATGTGCAAATATCATGGCACTCACGGTCACAAAAACGGAAGATTGTCGACAGCTGAGAGAGGAAGTAGCCCGACTATTCAATAACGGGCATCTTCAAGAATACTTGAGCGACCGAGCCAAGAATTATTTCAGGAACAAGGATTCTAACGAACATACAGAATAATAAGAACCTCAACACGTCATTAACATGATCATCGGTGGGGTCGATATCCCACAGGGGCCGATGTTGAAACGCACCAGAATATCCATCACTAGGGAGAAACGAATTCGAGACTACATACCGGAAAGAACTTTATCTTTCAACGACAAAGAAGCAGAAGGGATTGTATAGCCCCACAATGATGCACTGGTAATATATGTACTCGTGAATAAAATTGAGTTAAATGTGTGTTAATTGATCCAGGTAGCTCGGCCAACATCATTCGATAGAGGGTCATGGAGCAGTTCGGTCTACTAGATCAAATCGTGCTTGCAGTCCGAGTTCTAAACTGATTCAACATGGCATGTGAAACCATTAAGGGTGGGATAATATTACCAGTAAACACCACGGGGACCATACAGGAAGCTATATTTTATGTAATCAAAGGAGACATGAGGTACAACACTTTGTTCGGAAGGCCATGGATCCACAACATGAGGGCAATACCATCAACTCTGCACCAAGTGTAAAAATTCCCAACACCAGATGGAATTAAACCAGTCCACGGAGAATAGCCAGCCGCAAAGGAGATGTTTGCGGTCGAAGAAGTGATTTCGATCCACACTTACAACGACAAATGGGTCGAGTTCGATCACAAAGCCAGAAACTAAATAGCAATTACTGACACTAACTTTGTCCCACATGGAAGAACAGGGGATTGATGAAGACGATGATTATGGGGTAGTAGGTCGTTTATAGCCCCAGATGATTCTGACGCCACCAAATCGACGATCGATGAGCTAGAACAGGTCATATAGGCCGAGTATCTACCAATCGACGGGTATACTTGGGCACGGGGCTAAATCCCGAGCTTAGGAAAAAACTCATTCAGTTTCTTATCGCCAACATAGATTGTTTCTATTGGTCATACCTTGATATGACAAGGATCCCACTGGAGATAACCACTCAGAAGCTGAGCCTGGATGCGAAGTTCCATCCGATCAAGCAAAAGAGGAGACCCCAATCCGAGGTCAAACATGCTTCCATCAAGGACGAGGTATCTAAACTCCTTAAAATAGGGTCCATTTAGGAGGTTAAATACCCGAATTGGTTAGCAAATATAGTAGTAGTCCCTAAGAAAGGGAGCAAATTAAGAATGTGTATAGACTATAAGGATTTGAATAAGGCATGTTCCAAGGATTATTTTCCTTTGCCCAACATAGATCAAATGATCGATGCCACGGCCATCACGAGATCCTCAGTTTTCTCGATGCCTACTCTGGGTACAACCAAATACGGATGAATCCGGGTGATCAGGAAAAACCCCCCTTCATCACTAAATATAGCACATACTGCTACAACGTGATGCCATTCGGTTAAAGAATGCTGGTGCCACTTACCAACATCTAGTAAATAGGATGTTCGAGGAACAAATAGGAAAATCAATGGAGGTTTACATTGACGACATGTTGGTTAAGTCCCTGCGAGCAGAGGACCATTTAAAACGTTTGCAGGAAACCTTCAGCATATTAAAGAAATACAATATGAAGCTGAACCTGGAGAAATGCGCGTTTAGAGTTGGATCAAGTATATTCCTCGGGTTCATGGTATCCAACTGAGGAATCAAGATCAACCCCGACAAAATCAAAGCCATCGAAGACATCACAGTTGTGGACAACGTGAAGGCCTTGCAAAGATTAACCGGACGCATAGCCACCCTGGGGCGATTCAATTTGAAGTCATCCTTCAAGAGCCACCGATTCTTCGCACTATTGAAGAAGAAGAATAACTTCTCATAGACCCTGGAATTACAACGAGCCTTGGAGGAACTCAAACGGTGCTTATCGAGCCCACTCTGCTTCACACACCGAAGGTAGACGAACAACTATACTTGTACTTGGCAATTTCAAAGATAGTGGTAAGTGGAGTCTTGGTCCGGGAAGAGCAAGGTACGGAATTTCCAATTTACTATGTTAGTAGGACCCTAGGTGAGGCCGAAACTAGGTATCCTCACCTAGAAAAACTGGAGCTCGCTTTGCTAAGTGCCTCTAGGAAACTAAAACCATACTTCTAGTGTCACCTCATATGTGTCGTAACTATTTACCCGTTGAGAAACATTATGCATAAGCCCAAGCTCTCGGGCCGATTGGCCAAATGGGCCGTGGGAATCAATGAGTACGATATTCAATATCGACCCTGGACTGCCATTAAGTCTCAAATTTTGGCGGACTTTGTAGCCGACTTTACGCTGACCCAAATACCCGAGGTCGAAAGAGAGTTGTTAATCAACTCAGGGACCTCCTCGGGAATCTGGACCCTCTTTATGGATGGTGGTTTGGACGCAAAAGGGTCTAAACTTGGCATCGTATTAAAGCCACCAACAAGCAATGTAGTTAGGCAATCTATTAGGACTGTGAAATTGACCAACAATGAGGTCGAATATGAGGCCATGATTGCAGGTCTCGAATTAGCCAAAAGCTTGGGGCTAGAGATAATTGAAGCTAAGTGCGACTCCCTCCTTGTGGTAAACCAAGTTATTGGGACGTTCGAGGTTAGAGAAGAACGAATGCAAAGGTACCTGGATAAATTGCAAGTAACATTACATTGATTCAAAGAATGGACTTTGCAACACATCCCTCGGGATCAAAACAATGAGGCCGATGCCCTCGCTAACCTAGGGTCATCGGTCGAGGATGACGAATTCAACTCGGGGTCAATCGTATAACTTATGAGATCGGTAGTGGAGGAAGGCCATGCCGAGAAAAACTCAACGAGCCTAGCTTGGGACTGGATAAACAAATATATGGAATACCTGAAGACCAAAAAACTGCCGTCAGATCTAAAGGAGTCGAGGGTCTTACGTACAGAGGCAACCTTGTTTAGCCTATCCGAAGATGGAACCCTGTTCAGAAGAACATTCGATGGTCCAGTTGCAATATGTCTAGGGCCAGGGGATACTGAGTACATTTTGAGGGAAATCCACGAAAGTATCTGTAGGAATCATTCAGGCGCAGAATCGGTAGTTCGAAAAATAATCAGAGCCTGTTACTACTAAATCGACATGGAAAAAGACGCAAAGGAGTTCGTTCGAAAATGTAATGGGTGCCAAACACGCTCTGATGATTCATCAACCCGGAGAGTTGCTGCATTCGGTTTTGTTACCATGGTCGTTCATGACGTGGGGAATGGACATCATCGGCCCCCTTCCATGGGCACCTGCTAAGGATCAATTTATATTGTTTGTGACTGACTATTTTTCTAAATGGGTGGAAGCCCAGGCGTACGAGAAGTTCAGGATGAAGGAAGTCATCGATTTCATTTGGGACTGCATCATATGCCGGTTCGGAATGCCAGCCTAGATCGTATGCGGCAATGGGAAACAATTCATCGGCAGCAAAGTAACGAAATTTCTTGAAGACCATAAAATCAAAAGGATCCTATCAACACCCTATCACCCTAGTGGGAATGGACAAGCTGAATCTACTGACAAAATCATACTCCAAAATCTCAAAGAGAGGTTAACCAACGCCAAAGAAAAATGGAAGGAAATCCTACCCAAAGTCCTATGGGCATACTGTACGACCTCGAAGTCCAGTACTAGGGTCACCCCATTTTTATTGGTTTACGACGCCAAAGCTCTTATAGCAGTCGAAGTCGGAGAACCAATTATCACATTTCGGTATGTAACAAAGGAATAGAATGACGAAGACATGAGTACGAGCCTGGAGCTATTAGATGAACGGCGCGAAGCTGCCCTTGTCCGGTTGGCCACCCAAAAACAGCGGATCAAAAGGTATTACAATCGGAGGGCCAACCTTCAACACTTCAATATAGGGGACTTAATACTAAGGAAGGTCACACTGAGCACCCGAAACCCGAACGAAGGGAAATTGGGGCCGAACTGCGAATGACCATACCGGATTATCGAGATCACAGGAAAGAGATCCTACAAACTCGGAACGATGAACGGCAAGTAATTACCGAACAACTAGAATATAACTCACTTGAAATGATATTATTGTTAAGGTATGGCCCTATTCTTTCTTTTATTTACATTTTAAACTAATGCTTGCAGGTAACCAACAACGAACGATACAACATTTTAGGTCTGAAAGCACGCGTTGCACTCTTTTTCCCTTGAACCAATTTTGTCCCAAATGGGTTTTCCGGCAAGGATTTTGACGAGGCAACAAGTAAATAGGGCTAACATAGAACTGAAGGTCGGCTACGAACCGGTGACGAAGACCAAAATAGCATTCGAGGCCTCTCTTCGATCAGCCCCGAACACTGGGGGGGGCATCACCCTCAGATATCAACTTTAGCAAGGAAAGAAACTTCGTGATTGAAGGGTCTCGATCAATAGGATTTATTCTAAGGGCCAAATGATCAAATGAACCATGCCCACATAGACTGCTCGAGCCTGACACAAAGCATGTACACATGTATAACTATTATGCACAATAATAAAACGTAGTCTCTTCCTTGCGCATAAACATCTTGTCCTTTAAAATTTTTCTTACATTTCTCAAGGAATTTCCTACATCTGATCCCCTAAATGTATCGAGCCCAAGGGCCACCTTAATCCGAGTTCGGACAATCACTCCGAAAACAAACTCGGACGGTCTGAGTTATCAGACCTCAGGGGCATAAGACATATTAGGAAACGCCCAAATTTTAAAGGCCACAGCCACCCCCACTCAGGGACTGTTATCTTAGGCAAGCCCGGATAATTCGGGATAGCAAGCCCACTGGGAAACATCCGAACTAAAAGCCTACAACCATATTAACGCGGCTTGGAGACGTCCGAGACCTGTAACAAAAATACCAAGGCCTTAAAATTATTTATCTGATTCTAAAGGCTACCCTCGACAAACTATAAACTGAAAAAGTCTAAGTACTTTGGGGAAAAAATTTCTAGTCACAACGAACCCCCTACGATACCCAACAACAAGATAAATGTTGAAGGCAAGGTTGTTCGAACCTCCGAACGTAATCTAACTATTTTATGCTGAGGCATTTCGATCTTTGCCAATATAAGTAATAAAGCAGAGGGAAAATTCAAAAGCCTTTGAAGGGAAAATGCCTTATATACATATCAAAAATTCTTCTTACAAGGGCAAAACAACCCTGATACAAATTTTTACAAAGGCCAAACGGCCTCGACAAAGGGTAATACGAAAAGCCAAAAACAAAAACATCTAAAAAGAGCCTAAGTGGCCTAGTCTTCGCCGGGAGCCGCATCATCTTCTTCAGGGTCCCTGTCTTCCTCGGACTCACCCAAATCCTCAGAACCTTCATCATCTTCAGGAAAGACCAGTTTGTTGGCCTCGATTTTGAGCTATTTGGCCCTCTCAATCTCAGCTGTAGACATGTAATTTTTGACCCACACGTTAGAGTTACCTCTAATAGTCATAGTATTTTTAGAATAATTATTTGAGCTTATTTTCATAGGAATTCACCTCTTTGTTAAATTTAATCCTATTTTAGGTAAAAAACTTAAAAATACTAAGAAGGCCTTGGATACATGCTGCTAAGGCAGTCCCGTCCTCTCTGCATCAAATGGTTAAATTCTAGTGGGACAAGCAGGAAATAGTTGTGCACGGTGATGAGGATTTGTCAGCCTGCATGGACACAATTGTTCCATTTGTTGAAGCTGAAGATGATAAAGGACCTTGGGTCTTTCGAACTTTTGAAACAGTGTCTGTTGATAAGATCACCGAAGGGAAATGCATTCCGGGTCCCAAGCTATCCTCAGCATCTGTCATGGTTGCAACTGAAATGTTGAAGAATGGTTTTGTGCCAGGCAAGGGTCTGGGATCATCTCTGCAAGGTATTGTGCATCCAATATGCCCCAACGAGAATTATGGTACATTTGGTTTGGGATTCACGCCCACAGAAGAGGACATGAAAAGGTTTAAGAATTCAAAACAAAAGGTATGGTCACTCTCCAAGCCAGTCCCACACATCTCCAAGTCTTTTATCAAACCAGGAGCCGAAAAATCTCCAACTCCCTTAATTCCAGAACCTATGGTCAATGTTGATGAAGAGATAACCAAAGGGTTTCGAAGTCTTTTCAAAGAGGTCAATATGGTAGAGATTGGTGAAGGCTCTAGCAAAGCAGAAGTGCAATTTGTTGGCCCAAATGTGAAGTTTAGCAATTGGGAAGTTACTCCTCTCCCCACCAGGAAGGAGTTTTGGTAGTTCGCTTTATTTCCTTTTCTGTTATCTAGGTCGTTTCATGGTTGTAATATGGATCTTTCTTTTTAAGTTTTGCTTATCTTGACGCTCAGACCTTGCTATCCTTTTATTTCCAATGAAATGCAAGTTCCCGTTTTCCATTATTCTTAATAGTGTTTTATTTTTGTTTCTTTTGTACAGTTCTTTTTATGCTGGTTGCAGTGACATGACATGCATTAGGAACTTTCAGTCGAGTTCTAAAAGCCAATCTATTCTGAAATAACAATCCAAGAAGTAGAGTATGATGATGAAATAGAATATGATGAAGAAGCGGCATTTGAACAAATTAGCAAAGAGCTAAAACAATTTGAAGAAAAACCAAAACCTAATTTGAGTGAGACTGAAGCAATCAATTTAGGAGACCAGGATGATGTTAGGAAAACCAAGATAAGTGTGCATCTAGAACCACAGGTGAAGGAGGAAATAATCAGAACATTGGTTGAGTACAAAGATGTCTTTGCCTGGTCATATGATGAGATGCGGGGTTTGAGAACCGATCTGGTAGTCCATAAATTGCCAACCGATCCAGCATGTCCCCCCGTCAAGCAAAAGTTGCGAAAGTTTAAGCCCGATATGAGTATGAAGATCAAAGAAGAAATCACAAAGCAGCTTATTGCAAAGGTCATTCGGGTCACTTGATATCCTATTTGGTTAGCCAATGTTGTGTCAGTGCCAAAGAAGGATGGTAAGACCAGGGTCTGTGTTGATTACCATGACCTCAACAAAGCAAGCTCAAAGGATGATTTTCCATTGCCGAACATTCACATTCTGATCGACAATTGTGCCAAGCATGAGATTGGGTCTTTTGTGGACTGTTACGCAGGATATCATCAGATTTTGATGGGCGAGGAAGATGCAGAAAAGACAGCATTCATCATGCCATAGGGAACGTACTATTATCGGGTAATGCCATTCGGTTTGAAAAATTCTGGGGAAACTTACATGAGGGCAATGACCACAATGTTTCATGATATGATATATAAAGAGATTGAGTTTTATGTAGATGATGTGATCATAATGTCAAAGAAGCAGTCTGACCATGTCAAAGACCTGAGAAAGTTTTTCCAATGGCTTTGCAGGTACAACCTCAAGCTTAATCCAGCAAAATGTGCATTTGGTGTCCCGTCTAGAAAACTACTGGGATTTGTGGTCAGTCGACGCGGTATTGAGCTGGATCCGTCAAAGATCAAAGCCATTCAAGAATTACCGCCGCCGAGGAACAAAACAGAGGTGATGAGCCTACTAGGAAGGTTAAACTACATCAGCAGGTTTATTGCTTAACTCACGACAACCTGTGAGCCCATCTTTAAGATGCTGAAGAAGAATGTCGTAGTCAGATGGACTGACGAGTGTCAAGAAGCATTTGTTAAAGTCAAGAGATAATTGTCGAATCCACCAGTGCTGGTCCCACCAGAGCCGAGAAGACCTCTAATTCTTTACTTAACAGTCTTGGACAATTCGTTTGGTTGCGTGTTGGGTCAACATGACATCACGGGAAAGAAGGAACAAGCAATCTATTATCTCAGTAAGAAGTTCACCCCCTATGAGGTTAAGTATACACTGCTTGAAAGGACGTGTTGCGCCTTAACTTCGGTGGCGCAAAAGTTGAAGCATTATCTGTCATCCAACACCACTTACCTCATTTCTCGCATGGATCCTCTAAAGTATATCTTTCAGAAGCCTATGCCCACTGGAAGACTTGCAAAGTGGCAGATTTTACTTACAGAGTTTGATATCATCTATGTCACTCGGACCGTGATGAAAGCCCAAGCCTTGGCCGACCACTTGGCCGAGAATCTGGTGAATGACGAGTATGAGCCATTGAAGACTTATTTTCCTGATGAAGAGGTCATGTATGTTGACGAGGTTGATCACAATGAAAAGCCAGGTTGGAAACTTTTCTTCGATGGAGCTGCTAACATGAGAGGGGTCGGAATAGGAGTTGTACTTATCTCTGAAATAGGCCAACACTACCCTGTAACGGCCCAGCTTCGATTTTATTGCACCAACAACATGGCTGAGTATGATGTATGCATTCTGGGTTTGAGGCTAGCTATAGACATGGAGTCCAGGAAATACTTGTTCAGGGAGACTCAGATCTTTTGGTTCACCAGATTCATGGAGAATGGGAAACCCGAGATTTGAAGCTCATACCTTACCGACAATACTTGCATGATCTTTGTCAACGCTTCAGGTCAGTTGAATTTAGACATATTCCCAGGATTCATAATGAGATTGTTGATGCCTTGGCCACCCTAGCATCAATGCTACATCATCCAGACAAGATTTATGTCGACCCCGTACATATCCAAGTTCGTGACCAACATGCCTATTGTAATGTGGTAGAAGAGGAAATCGATGGGGAACCTTGGTTCCATGATATCAAGGAATACATCAAGTTGGGAGTATAGCCAGTACATGCTACAGGTGACCAAAAGAGAACCATTCGACATCTGGCTAGTGAATTTTTCTTGAACGGAGGAATTTTGTACAAAAAGACTCCGGATTTAGGACTGCTGAGGTGCATAGATGCCAAAGAAGCTTCAATTATCATGACTGAAGT